>JBAIZZ010000103.1:219754-264727 GCA_037355905.1 Heliconius aoede | reverse complement strand
TTTTTTTTTTTTTTTTTAATAACTTAACATGGGGTATAGGGGTATTAACAAGAATATAGTAAATGTCTTTTTTCCTGAGGGTCTCGGGACGGGGCATTTATTAAAACCGACTTGATCGTGAAAAAGTTGAGATACATATATAATTAGGTATATCTGTAGTATATTTCACGTCTTAAGTAATGGAAAAAGCAATTTACATAAAATCATTTTGGATTTTTTTCATTTAAGTGTCAAAGAGCAGAACGAAATGTTTAAACTTCATATTCTTATTCTAAAATATAGACTTGTAATGTAGATTTTGGTGATATATGTCAGTCTAGATTCGTCGTCAACATTAATATGTTAATATTTATTGCATTATTTTGAATAATTTGATGAACTAGTGGAAATTTTAATGTTAATTTAATATATCAATCTGGCGACTTGCTTCTGCTTTCTCCATGTATTTGTGAGCGTTTTCTAGTGATCTCAAAATCAAAGCCAATATTCTGTTATGTCAGTTAGAAAAAAAAATAAGTAACGTAGCAAAAATGCAATATAACACATTTAAAAAATTGATTCAAAGCAAAAAAAAAATTATTATAATATTTTCTATATATATATTATACTATATATTATTGTATATATATATTTCTATTATATTATTTTTATTACAAGCTAAAATAACGGATTCACCGTTTCTTTACTGATTGCATTTATGATATAAAAGACCTTTAAAATTCATATATTATGTATGTTATATACAATATATTAATTAAGATTAAATTTCCATATTCATTATTTTCGTGTTAAATGTCGATGCTTACAAATCATCATCTTTTGTATTTCAAGTGATAGATTGTTCCATTTGGATCTAATGAAATAAGGTGAACTAGTAACCTTATTGATAGATAAAGAATGACAAATGGGCTATTTATGATCCATTTTTTATTTTTACCTTGTTATAATAAAACTAGCATAAAATCCGCTTAAAATATATATATTTTACACAATTGATAAAGATCTGCACAAAGATTAATAAGGTATCACTTTCCTTACAATATCGACAATATGGAAATTTACTTGTACAATTCGACCTTACTGATTTACACCGAATTGTAATGCCACCTTATCCTGATATCCTTATATAGGAGGATATTGCTCACGCTTTGTCTTGGATTACAAAGGCAATTTTTATAAAAGCCTTCTTTTCTTAAATTCTCAAATTTATTGATTGTTTTACTTGGCACATTATCTTATACTGGTAAATGTCACCAATCCTACTAGCTTGCTGTATATTTTTTTATAATATTATAAACGTGAAAATTTGTTAGGACGGTCATTTGTACCACCAATTTACAATAATATAGCTTGTACTACAGAACAATACGTAGGTTACAATGTATTTTAAATTTTTATATAATTTGGCCAAAATATAATGATTAGTTTAAGTAGGCGATGATGTAACAGTAGAGAATAGGTTTATTTATTATCAAAAAAGAAACAATAATATTTTAAAATTGTGAAATGACTATTATTTACAAGTCAGGTCATATCAGATGTTTAAATGGTCCTCGTGAATTCCTTAATCGGACGATACGTCGTGCTCTTGTCGTTTAAAGTTACGCCATTTTGATATATTAAGAGTTACTTTATAGCTCGTTTTGTTGGCACGTCTACATTAAGTATCATATACTACTGTGGACAAACGGCTATTGACCTGGACGCACTACGGGAACAATTAACCTCATATGACTAAATAAATATTTAACAATTTTAAGTAATAATTTATTTACTTGTACAGTTATAATGCATATTATAGGTTATACTAGCTTTTATCAACGTCTTCCAAGGCGTCATCAAATAGTGAGATGTACTAAGTGTATTATATACGTTCCTGCCCTGAATTTTGTATCTGTGATATCTATTATAGCCTAAAATGTATATGTCGTAAAGGGAATTTTTTAAATTTAATTATATTAAATGCACAACACATCTAACACATCTATCACATACGTTTAATTGCACTAATTATAGATCTTATCCTAGTTAAAACTATTCCAAGCTACTAACAATCAATTGGTGCTGACTAAATATTGACATTTAAAACCCATTACCCATTAGCCATGTTATGTGGTAGATCTGCACCGATCCGAACCGTAGCAATCAGGCCGTGAAGCAAGGCGGAGGAGCGTGACGACGTGATTACATTCTGAGTGGTTCCCCCCAATTCCCACTGTTCCACTAACAAAATATTGGTACTGGTTTTATATAAATACACATCATTTTTACCGTATATATCTGATACGTATTAATCAAATAAGCCATCTTTCGAATATTATAATATATATCAGTGGAACATAAGTCACTTCAAATTAATTTATTATTTTATTCTAGTTTTTTTACTAAATTTATTCATGCATTCCTTCAAGCCATAATGAAATTGATCCCAGAACCATAAATAATGTGTTTATATCTGTGTCAAATATTTTTAAGTAATATAACAATATATTTATTATCACTTATTTCAATTTGTTTTTTTTGGCCAAGAAAAGCTCAAATACGTATCTATGAAGCTTTTTATAGTACCGCTTTCAATATAATTTATGTAAGATATTCAAGAATCGGCCTGTAAATTTTATACATCGAATTGATAAAAAATGTGTACATGTACAATTGTTACACTTTTCAACGACCAATTCGAAAAACTGTACTTAATAATTTATTGAGGAAAATAATATAAATTCATGTGATGATCCTATTAAAAAAACGTCTGACCCAGATAAAATTTCAGTCTTATGTATATTAATTTTAAAATATGCTAATTTATCAAGGCTTCATGTTGATTAATGTTTCAAATATATGGATCACTGTAAATTTTATCATAATATAAATATCAAATTTTATTGCAAAAATATATCTAATTTTGTTGTTTTTTTTAATTTAGTTTCATTTTATTTGCCAATATGTCACATTCGTAATGCCCATAGTAGAATATTCGGGTGTCAAGTCAAAAATCGTAGGTATACTTTTTAATAGAGAACGTTGTTCTGAAATATAGTTATTAAAAGTAAAATACTAGGAACAGCGTCTGTCTGGTAACGCGATGGTCGTAGGTTCATTCCTAACTTGGAAGAACGAACTATTTTCATATTCCAGTCGTGCCAGACAAAATATGGCATTGAACTTCACCTTTCACATTCGGCGTGAAGCAGAGAATGAAGCGTTATAACGCTAGTTTCACTCTGCCCTCTGCGTGCAAAATAAAGTATGAGGAATAAAAACTACTGTATAATTGCACAAAATGTGCCCATAATTGTAATGGTTTTCAGTTTCTTCTAAACATAATTGCCGAAATAATACGTTTTTGAGAAATAAATATAAATTTCCTGCATAAACTTCATTTTAAAATATAATTTATATGGTCTTCTTTTTATTTGTTATAAAAAGTTATCTCGTTTGTAAATTATACAACAAAATGCAAATTAGTTTTAGAACATGATAAATTAATATTTTTTGTTTATTTCCATGATCACTTAGAGAAAACAAACATTGCAAATCGAATTTATTGCTCGGAAGCTCCATTAAACAGTCATTTGTATAATATAAGGAGCACTATAATAAATTGATCTATTTCATAGAAGACCAAAGACTTGTTTCCAAATATAGAAATGGTAGGCGTAAGTTTTTGGCACGGCCAAAAAAAAACTATGTAAATAAACACTAAATGTGAACATTATCATACTTTTGAATAGATTTTGGCAACGATGATGATGATATATTACAATTTTAATTTCTACTTTAAACCTCCTTCTATTAGTTCATTTTTTAATAATATTCAATGTGTCAAAGTAAGTGTAATTTTTAATTTTCATATGCTGCTTGTACATTATTTATAATGTTTATAATTAATAAATATAATGGATAGCTCGAGTTCAAGGACTAGTATTTCTCTTGACAGCTTAGAAGAAGACAAGAGAAGAAAATCGTCTAAAATAATCAAATCTGCTGAGGAAAATATTGACACTATACTGGTACCATTTTATGAAAAAGATGTGCTTATAAAAGTTCCGAAACAAAATAAAAAAATTAAAGAAAATACTAAAAAACAGATAAAAAAAGATGCTAAGTTGCAAGAATCTAGAAATTATTTAGTAAATAAAGATTTTCAAAAAAATAAGAAGTCATCCTACTTAGAAATGTTTCGGAAGCAATTTTCATCTATTCACATTAAAGGATCTAACAATATGGAAAATAATGAAATATGTTCAATCTCTCCACAAGTTGGTGACACTTCCATTGAGAGCATCGGAGGTGAATCCAGTAACCGTGCAAATGAATTTTACAATACAGAATCATACAATGAAATTTATTATGATAAACTTTTAAATGGTGATCTTGAACCATACCTCAACGAATCTTTTGAAGAAGTATTAGATTTAACCACAGATGAGGCATATAACAACTTGAAAAGCGTTTCTGAGGTTTCACAACCGCGTCGTAACATACGAAGAACAATAGAACCACAAATACAAAATGTACGCTTGGGCGGCTTAGGTCCTGATATGGAAAATATTAAACCTAGGTTGGAAAGAGCTAGAAGCCTCCAAAGGTATTCGGAAAAAGTAAGAATGGAAAATAGAGTCAAAATTTATAAAAAGGCCTGTGAAAACAACGAAATGAATATTAAAAAAGAAAAGGTTTCCAGAAGTAAACAAAAAGATCAGGATAATAGTCAAAATTCTTATCTCATTAACAAAATATTGCAAGAGAATATTTATAAAAATGTTTGTAATAATAAAACAAAATCAGCGGATATAATGAAAAAACAAGAAAAAGATAACCTTAAAAACAAAAATAACTGCGGCATTGATAAACATAAAGACGATAACACTAAACTAATTAAAAATCGTGTTAAAACTCTGTCGGCAAAATATTCAGAATTTAGTAAGAGTACAAAGGATCGCGAGGACCAGTCAAGGGCCAAATCCAGCACTAAAAGTAGAGCGGCTGGTATGGACCTAAAAACGAACTCTCCTGTGCATATTAATTTCTTAGTAAACGTCGGGGAGGTAAGACCTTCAAGCGCTTTAAAAAGTTTGGAAGAAAAACATCGTTTATATCAAGAAAAAATTAAGTCTTTTACAAATACACAAAATCAATAATTGTCGATTCAATTTTTATATAATATTGTTGTATTTAAATTGCTATAGTAAAATAGAAAAATATTTTCTTATAATTTTATTTTTAAATTTCTTTACTCTTGACCCCTTGATAAGATTTTTATTATTATTTATAAAATCTTATATAAACAGGTATGATTTAATAAAAAACGGAGAACGGAGAGTTGTGTTAAGACAAAATATCTTACTTTTTATGATAATAAGAATTTGTCATAACTAAAATATGTTAGATATAAAAATATTAACATTAATATATTTTAATATTAAAATTGAAGTCACAAAACTGCCATAAAGCTAAATTATCAGCTATTTCGTTCCAATAGTAATCACTAATTTAAATTATTACGCGGAAATACACGCAGTTTATTTTGATTTATTGTATACATATATAATTCAATCTAATATTTAATTTTCATATATTAATATAAAGTTATACATAACATGATGTTTTTAGCAATGTATGTAGGTTTTTTGATATTTTGCGTAGAGTTCTGCCACTGCTATATGCGGGATGAGACGTGAAGGTAAAAAAAAGCATACCTCAAATGGTAAAAACGGAACCCTAATAGAATCTCTGTGTTGTCCGTCTGTTAAATTTAGCATCTATGAAATTAAGATAATAAGATACTTCCCGTGTACCTACCTACAGTTATAAAATTTGGCACGAAGTGAAAATTTACAAGGCAAATAAAGAAAAAATAATTACAAACTTATATTTGTAGTTCATTTCATTCAAAATATTTGCATATGCCCGCAAACTTAAGTTTGTCAACCTGTTTAAATTATATTTTCCGTTGACCAACAATTCTGAATTTGGTACGGCAGTGTCGGAGGATGAGTCCGACTCGCACTTAACCAGTTTTTTTCAGTTTAAACAGGTTTTGGAAATAACTGTACGGTGGAAATTAAATAAATGACGCAAACTTCAACGACAAGTGAAAGTGTATACTAGTAGGTGAGTTACATACTTAAAAATAAGGAAGCTAGAAAGTTTTAAATATAACTTATTAACTAATAATGAAATAGAATGACGTCATTGTTAGCGTAATTAATATATCTGATACCTCATTTGATTCCCTTGATAGTGGCGAAATACGCGTTTTTTTGACGATTTAACGTCTTTTTTTTGCGAAATAAAGTGTCTTGACAGACGGATAGATGGAAAAGTAATCTTAAAAGGTTTCCTTTTTTCCTTAAAAGGTGCGACCCTAAAAAATAACAAATTATAAATTTATTTAAAGACAAATAAATGCATACATAAAGATATTTTTTATTAGATATACATATTTTACACATACAGGTACATATCTATTTCACATGAACTAATTTTACACATAATATCATTATCAGATCGTAAAATGTTACATTATTAAAATATATCAGTCAGCTTACAACTCAATCAATAAATCATCCATTGAGCCTCAGCATAAATTAACGTTAACAACATATTACAAATATATGCAAAATGGTGATCGCGTTAAAGCGGCTTGCCGAATTACACTTGTATTATATATACATAATATGTTATGGGTATATTATAGAAACATCTTTTTTATGTGGAGTTTATTTATTTTTAATATCGTCGGCTGTCGTGGCGCAAGGGCACAAGTGTGGAACAGCGGTTCGATCCCCACCTAAGGAAATAAAATATTTATTTAAATTGATCTCGTCAAATTTTTTTTTTCTGGTATAAACACGCAATGCCTCCAGAATTCAACTGAAAGTGGGGATAGGAGTGACTTGACACAAGGTTTCCCTCTAGCTCGAAGCAGGGTGCTGTGTGCGAGATAGAACGTGAAGCTCCATTATTTACATTTTTAAATAGAGCTTTATTTATTGTAGACAATTTACATTTTTATCTCTTTGCGTCTCTTGGCTAAATTAATATATCACTCTCGTGTCGTCATTTTGGCCATTTTGGAGATATCAGATAAGACCTAAGCTTGAAATTTTATAAAAAACAACAGTAAATTATTTCTTAATTCAGCCTTCATGTTGTACCTACTTATATATAACAACCGCTATGCGCCTAAAAATTTGATTGAACATATAAATCGTAGTCAAAATATGAATGAGACACATACACACGTAGCTCATTTATTTCTGACAACGTTTACATTCTATTGAAATCGAGTCCGGTTTAGTATGGAGAAAGTGGTTAAGACTGGAGCAGTAAAATACATACTATTATTATACTACAATTGCCACCGCTACTTGTCGACTCGTAAAAGGAAAAAAATAAACTTCTATTACATATTTGTTGCGACACATGTATGTATGTATCCATACGTAGTAAAACTAAGAGAGAGTTCGAAATTTCTTCGAAGTATAACGAAATGACTAACGAAATAATTGAAGCGATGGCAAATTTTATTTTATATTTAGGTGGATTAATCCTCAAAATTAGTAAACTGAACAATATTTAACATGATATTGATTGAAGTTTGGGATGAATTCCTGTTGTTTGGACAAAGCAAAGAGTTTGGGGTCCCACAAAATTTTCCAAATTTAGAAAGAAAAAAATTAAATGCTTAATTCCACCAAGTTCCGTATAAAGATTACAAGATCAATCCTTCTTTTAAATAACGGACAACCGGATAGGGTACTCTGCGTGTACCAATAATTAAAAAGACAATTTAATAGAAAGCATTTTACATAATAAAAAAATATTTTTTTTAAAAATTACATTAAAAATTAAACATCTGGATCGAAACGAAACGAAAGCTCACTCTTACGTATTTATAGTTAAAAAGAGCAGTTTCCAATGTTTTTATAAGCACATACTTTCATAATAAACGGAATCGCGTCGGTTCTACAATGGAGCATACAGTGCTGCAGTATGTGGGTTAAATGTAGCGATCAACTTTTACTTTGCCCTTGATACGTTTCTGGACCCCAGTTTTTCCAGAATTACTCGATCTTACAACTCACATGGCGGCGTTAAAAAGCCACATTCCTATGCCTCAGTATATTGCTTGTGGTGTATTTTTAAAAATTTTACCAGTTTAACGTTAAATCAGGTATTTTCTTAAAATACAGTTTATATGTATAATTAGCTTTTTGAATAATAGGTGTAATTAATAACTTAATTAATAAGCTTAGAATCGCTTCGTGACTTTAATTGTGAAGGTACGATTTTACTATATATTAAGAATCATATTTATCTTTTTCTATTTGTTACATCAAGCAGATTAATACAGGTTTAGAGTAATTTGTACAGAAGAGAGAGAGAGAGAGAGAGAGAATATAGAGAGTGTGAATATATTTCATACATATATTTCACCACGAGTAAGAATCGAATCAAATTAATAGATATTTATTCGATGAGATTAGATTATTATTTTTATTCGAATCGAATTAATACCTAACATATGCAGATTAAACTGCACAACTTATGCAAAAGTTCAATGTTGCACTTTCATTTGCAATATTGACAAAAACAATCATATGTTATATTATATATTACAAGATGGTAAATATGGCATAAAAGTGAATATATCTATATATATATTAAATATTTTTAATTAATATACTTTTCGTTGTACATTAAAAAAAATATATTTTATTTTTGTTTAAATTACGTGCTCGAGCTGACTGTGAAATCGTGACACATCCGTTACTAAAGCTATGAATGAGAAATTTGGATTCAAAAGTAATACAAATCTTTCTTTATGAAAAAAAGGGAAGCCAATTTTTTTGTTGAAATTAGATATTCATGGAGTATGGATTCTCTGGACATCTATCTGCCTGGCCATAAACGGAATAAAGAGTGAATTTAAAAAGTACTTTTTACTGATTTCCCAATACAAAAATTTGAGACTGCATAAAATATCGTCATAGTGTTCATAATACGTCTTGGTAGAAAGTAGAGCGTGTAGACACTTAGTAATTATGGTAATATATGTATATTCCGGCGGATTCTGCAATGTAGGTACGAGAACATGAAACGCGATTGTTTGGATATTATGTCACGTAATACTGTCCGTAATGCAGAACGTCTGGTTCAAATATATATACTTAAAAACACTGTAAATACGATAATGATAATAATTAGTAAAATGACTTCTGATTTCGACTTTTAATCGTAATTATTGAGTTTACATTCATTTGAATATATATTTTTTGTCCTGGTTCTTTTCATCATAATCAATAGATAGCTAGTTTTGTCGAAGCAACATAAAAGTGTTTGTCGATTAGTGTAAAATTTGTTAATGTAACCTAATTTCATTTAATCAAGTTATATATATATTTTTAATTTTAAATTGTACAAATTATAACTTATCTCCTCAGTTTTTCATAGATCATTTTATTTTTAGTAGCAATAGTCTCGCGGCGACGTTTTCGTTTAGTAGGTGACATACTTGTGAGGTTAGTCTTGTAACCTATATAAAAATTTCAAGAAATGTTGGTAATTTAGATTTATAGTATAATTTCTTAGCAGTTTTCTACGTATATATTTATCTCTAATCTAGGTCGTATCGCTTTCGCATACATCAAGGCAGATAGATAGTGTTAAGACACTCAGTTGTACACAGTCCGATTAATTACGGCACATTGTGTTGTAGAAGTCTTTAGTATAACAATAAAGTATCATGAATTTGAATCCACTATAACCTTGCAGTCTAACTGGGCCATTATGGTTTAAGTGAGTACATTAAATAATAATTTTACAATATCTATCGAAATAGTGTATTTTGAACTACGAGGCTTTGACACGTGATTAACGAAACATCAAGGTGTAATTACCCGCCGATCGTTTTCAGTCCACACCGGATAGATTAAATATTTATAGCTTCAAGTAAACAACACACGTTAATGTACTAAATTAAGTTCATTGATTATTGTAAACTAGTAGTATGTTCTGTATGTAAAATAAAATCTGCTTCATGCTGTTCCCGCACACAGTGGGTGTGACTGTAACGCAACAGATGTGGGTTCCATCCCCACTCGAGGAAGTGAACTATTTATTTCCGTTTATATTTCCATTTTTTCGCTCTGGTGTCGAGGCAAAGCGCGGCGTTGAGTTCTGCCACTCAACACGTAATGCCTCCAGAATTTGGTAGAACGTGGGGAACGAAGTGTCTTAACACTAGTATGCCTCTGCCTACGGGATACAGCGTGAAGCTGATTTATTTTATTACTCCTTTCTATCAATATACTTATATTTTTTTATCTCATATATAATTTAAATTAATAAAAAGTAGTTACATATCGAACACAACAATAACTTTATCTTTTAACATTATAGAGATCGAAAACAAAATATAACAAAGTATATTTCCCCCGGACAAAGTATTTGCATATTATCTTGAACACAATAGAAGAATGATGATCTATAAAAGGTATAGCTATACAGCGCGCGATTTCAAGTAATTGCGGCGGCCGCGCCTGACGCTGAACTGATGTATTGTGTCACTATGGTGTTTATGGTATAGGGCCTTTGTCCCGACATATATTTATAAGGATTTTAAATGACTTGAGATTTCAAGACACTCATTTTTTTTTATTTAAGTAGGTATTTACATATCTCACATGTGAGATCTTAAACGGAATAAAAGAAAATTGTATTCTCTATCTTTGAGGCGATCGCGGTGCAGTGTCGTAGCAATGTCGGATTTTAAACACGGTTGTGGGTTATATTATACCCTTGCTTAAGCATGGCGTTGAGTTCCATCAATCAACATTCAATGTCTCAAAGATTATGAACGTAGTGTCTTGCACTACAAGTAGTGTCATAACACTGCATGTATGCGTAATAAACGTGTAAAACTAAATAAAAATATTCTCTCCCTTAGTAAGTTTGTAAATGTTTGTGAATTTTAAATCTGTATATAATTTATGGGCTATGTGTTATTTAGTTTAGTTTTTGCGTGAAATTGGAACAAACATCCTCATAAACTAATATATTTATAATAATATATTAATTGGATATATCGTATTTCCAAACATGATATTTCTATTAAAGATGAAGCTAAAGTGCCTTATGTACATAGTCCAAGGGGTTGCGAGTCTGACGTACAGTTTGCAACAAGGACTCAACTACAGTAAACAAGTCAGTGAGAGGATTGCAAACTCCATACCGCTCTGGACGCTTGCGTTTCGCAAATGATATCTCGACAGCGCTGTCCTCTATTGCCAACATTACTTATGTTATTTCCTTAGCATCCTTAGCAGTATATATATATATATTATATTTCGTAATTGTGACAGATTTAGAGATGCAATTACTAATTGCCAATTCTATTACAATATATTATTTGGAATTAAATTAAGGTAAACCAAATTATTCGAAAACATATATTGAACGAAACCTTACAAGTGGTCTAATCACTAAAGCCAATAACTCAAAGGTGCGCGGGTTCAAATCCCGATACACTACGTTCAAATTTTATACGTTTGCTAAAAAGTATTTTGTCTTTTCTATGTCTGAAATAACACTTTAAAAAATGTTAAAAAATAAGCCAAATATAATTCATCCGTGAACAAAAAAAACAAATAGATAACTATATAAAACATATACGATAAAACTACACTTTGTCTAACCAAATGCACTTACAATATAAATATTCCTTAGTATTTTCCCAAGTGGAATTTGAAGTCACAGCTATCGCATAAATTCGGGCACAACGAATATGCATTACACGCCTTGCCTCCGTCTATACAGACGATTTCAGCAAACTTTTGTGAGAAATTTATTTTTTGTAATAGTTGATTTTTTGTAAGAGTCGTTGCACTTTATTTTTTAAAATTTAATTAATATTGCATGTGCCTTATTCAACAATGACTTTGAATTGAGGCCAGTGGGCGCAGAGGCACAAGTGTGTAAACGCGATTGGTTGTGGATTCGATTCACAGGTTTCAGATTCCAGGAAATAAAATATTTATTTGAATTGCCATTTTTTACCACCATAGGACCACTGTCTATGAACATCGCGAGCCTTATTCGAAAATGTCTTACGCATCAACAATGTCAATGCCCTCTTATAAAATAACTTAGAAATGCGATCAAAAGTATTAAAAAGAAAACACTACCTTTATAGCACGAGTCCGTTCATGCTTAAGCCGCCATATAAAATCGATATAAAACACATGACTAGTAGCCGATGCACGAAAGCAACATAAACGCCATGGCGTCTTCACGCAAATTTCAGCAATTTCGTCCGGCTTTGGAATTTACGATCTTATTGAAATAACTTTACCGCTTATAATACTGTTTCGTTGGTTAAACGATAACTAAGAAACGTAATATACCTATCTATCTTTGGTCACATCGGCCTATATTACTTTTAATACGTACTATTTCTATATATTTTAAGATCAGGCAAAAACTTTGCATGGCGATGTGCTTCGGAACTATTGGACATTGTTTGTTACTTATAGATAGGTTAGTTACGTAGTAGGTTCATTTTGAATTCAATCGATAACTGCGTCTTTAACGTAATTTAAACGGTACAATATTTTTTATATATTTAAATCCGACATACACGTAAATAGAAAATGTAGGCAGAGGGAACTTAGTGTTAAGACACTCCGTTCTTTACTTGTCGCCGAATTTCGAAGTCATTGCGTGTTATGTGGTGGAGCTCGCTAATGTATCAAAATATCGAAAACCTGACAAGTTTACTTTTTTTTAGAACCTTAAAAAACATTGATAAAAAAATTACTAACTAAAAAAGTTTGTGACTATGTTTCTACAACAATATTAATGTAATATAAATGTGTGACAAACTTGAAAATTGCATAATTGTTTAGGTAATCTATTACATCGGTTAGTGCAACAGCTGTTCGTGAACTCAGTGAACTTGACTCTAGCAAGTCATCATAAAGCATTTTTTTTAATATAAAACTTACCTTTTTTAATTTAATATTAAATTTTTTTATCAAAAAAATTATGCTCACATAATTATCTTTGCCTACTTTTAAAATTTTTATTTAGTTTCTAAACGGAAACTCGAAAAGCGTTAGTAAATGTAGATGTAGATGAAAATTTTTCAGTTATCTGTTACTTTTTTTTAAAAATCCACTACGCGCATGAATTTACCTTCTATTATTACCAGAATAAATAAAATACCAAATATAAATACATAAATATGTGTGTGGTTAACTATTAATATATTTATTTATTTTACGGAGTATGTAATTCCATTTGCCACTTAGAGATGCCGAATAACGAACGAATTTCAATCTGTAGTCTTAAGTATCGTATCTCAATGATGTTATATATACAAAAGTAAATATTTAAAATCAGGATTGCATGCAGTGTGTACCTAAACGCAAAGCAGACTCTTCTGTTTGTCTATTTACCGTATGTTGGTCTCAGTGCTCGATATACACATACTCTACATTAATTACATTTACCTATTTATAAACATGCATTCAAATTTTAGCTTTTTACAATATTTTAATTAATAAATGTTCTACACTCTGTATTGTAACCAGGAAATTGTAACAAATTAACTTTTGTATAAAAAATGCTAAACTAGATCTAGCGTGTACGAGCTTTAGTAAAACATATATATAAGTATAAAAGTAAAACATTATGTAATGAATTTTATGACAATTTGTAATTTTATTTAAATTAAGAAATTCATTCTTTAATTATAATCAATCAAGGCCAGAGGGCTATTAATATTTCATTAAGTTAAAAATAAATTGCCATATTTTTTTTACTATCATATTAGTTATATTTTACTATCATATTAACAATGTATATCTTATGGTACATTTACAATTTAGAAAAATATTTTATATAAAAAAAATATCAGAAATACAACCAAAAATAACTCTACATAATCACATATATTTCTTTTTATCTACATTAGCATTTTCAATATAATTAGTTTTCTTATATATGAATTATGATCTATTCTTTTTTTTAGCTTCACGGTGTATACCGTATGCATGCAGCAGCGATGCAAGCAGGCAGAACCTTATATCAAAATGATTCTTTCTATTTTCATTGAAATTAATTAACTTTTAATGTGGTATTTATTCTACAACTATGAAGGGAAGTGGGGAACGGAAGTGTTTTAACACTACGTGTCCAGACTGACACTGCCTACCTTGCTATACAAGTTATTCTACAATATTGTACTTTTGTGTATTATAATTTATATTTGTTCCCATTAAATTGGTGTGATCGAAACGGGAAATAGATTGCGCTTAGAAACTACAGCTTTAGCTAAGACTGTGAAAGTGGACTAGATTTAGTTTGTTCTAATTTGATACTATTTATCTTATGTAAAGTAAGCTTTTAGGTTTAATGTAAATACAATTTTTATGTAATGAATTTTTAAAATTAAAGACATCTCAGTTAATTCTATATAAAGAGTAAAAAAATAGTGTAATCGTCGTTCAACTAGTTTTCAAGCAATTGCGTGTTAAATGACGCTTAACTCAACACCGTACCTTGTATTACCAGAATATGAACTGGGAACATGAATATAAAAATTTATTCTCCTCCACAAGTGACGACGATCCTACAACGATCGCGTTGATAAAGAAAGCAAAATATTTTTTCTACTTTTTATTGAGACTGAATGGTGTGCTTTCTAATTCATTTAGATATAATTTCATAATAATTAAGAAAAATATACATACTAATATACTAATACAATATATATGGTAAGTACTTACATGTAGCCATTACAGCTATTGTCAAATATAATAATCTCTGTAAGAAATAATTTAGTCGGCAATCATAAGCAAAACGTTAAGTTAACTCACGATGTTCAATTCATTTATTTCGAAATACATTCGATGTTACCATTATTTGCCGTCATTTAACTACAAGTTAAATTATTGCGGGTTACGTTGAATACTCATAGCTGTGCTTTCATACTCATAATTTAACACTTTGATAAAAGCTAATGACGCGCAAATGACGAAAATTGCAAAGGTCATATAAGGATCTGCCCTATATAACTATGATAAATTATTACATCTACCTATATTACATACATACAGCACGATAGGTAAAGAAGCAATCCCTTTGTTTTTCTCTTTAGATTAGTGTAAAGACAGTCCCGTTGTCCTTTCCGAACAAGGCAATTTTCGAAGCATTGCCATTCAACAAGTGGCGAAGTCACAAGTCTTGCCTGGTTACCGGAGCGAAGACATGAAAATGTTCATAAATAATAACTCATTCCCTGAGTCGGAATTGAACCCACACCAGTGATGTTTACAGTTACTGGCTTGTGCCACTGCCCCAAGATGGCTTCTATCTATACACTTAAAAGCTTAAATATTTAATGCTAGATATCGAGAGTATAAGCTGCGGTTTCAGTTAAAAGGCAGCATATTGTTTAAGGCACTCAAGGTTGTTCTTGTATTTTGTCTTTCCTATATTTTATTTTACGAGATTTTATCTAAATAATCTTTTATTTCTACACAATCATACTGCCTTTTGCACCACGATGGTCTAAATTTTAGATCTTCATATCATATAACTAGTCTTATGACATGTCTTGACCTAAAATAGAGAGCTCTAGTGGTTACGAGAATGTAATTTTATTTTTTTTTAAAAGTGTTATAACATAAAATCAACCATAAATATAAATGTTGCAAAAATATAATAACATTCCTTTAGAATCCTCCACCTCATAAAAGATCTATTTGAAAAAATTGTTCCAAATGTTAATAGTATTTAATTAACAGAAACAACATCGCTTTCGTAACAGTCAATCAATAAAATGGCCAGTTTATGTAGCGGTTACCGAATGAGACCATAAATTTGCAGGTTCAATATTTTTTTTGAAAGTGTTTGGCATTAGGTGTTGAGTGACGGACCTCGACGTAGCGTTTTGCCTCGAGAAAGTGAAAATTTAAATATTTGATTTTCTCGAGTAAGAATCGAATCCTTAACCCGTCGTATTTAAAGTCGCACGCTTGCTACTCCTGCGACACGTCACTTTACAAAAATTATTTTATTCCAAAAAAAAACTTGAGAATGAAGAAATTCAATCAATGAAAAAATGGGTCCATCCAATTCAGTAAGCCATTTCAATCAGAAATATATCACAATTAATGGCAAATCACGGCGATTAATGACACCTAGTCGCTCTGCTGAGGCAGTTTCAAACATTTCGTAAGGAAATTGTAATATTTTTTTATAATATGTTACTACACCCACATAAGGTTATACCAAATTGTAAGATGTTCATTTTTATTACCTCATAATTGTATGAAATAACGCGTCAGCTTTTTAGCTGTAATGATACCTAATAAAAATCCATTTACGTTGAAACAAAGTGTTATTATGTAACTCTCTTAATATGTTACAGTGAGGATATGTTTTTACCAAAAATATTATAATAATGTGCTTTGACCCCAGAAGCCTACAAGCTTTACCTTGCGGTATAACATATTGAAACTTTTAAAAATGTGGCACTTAACATATAAGCACTTAAAATGTATAATCAAAAAAAAGCTAATTTTGTTATGTGTATATAAATAATATCGAATATACATACATATCAAAGTTAGAATAAGCCTTTACAATAAGAGGCACTCGTGGCGCAGGGGTACGATCGTGTGATTGTAACGCGACGATTGTGGGTTCGATTCTCACTCAGGGGAATTAATTATTAATTATAATTAATATTTTCATTTCTTCGCTCTAACATTCAACTCGAAAAATTCAGCGGACTGTCTTAACACTAGATACAGTGTGAAGCTAAAACAAAAAAAGCTGTAATTAAAATTTATTTATTTTATTTAATATAAATATTTACTACTACAAATATACATATACTCGCAAGTCTGTCTTTCACGTTGATTACTTATTGGTATATTTTCATGCTGGTGTTGGTATTCCGAGATAAAATTAACGGTTTACTTGAACATATTTGTGAGAATCTTAATATTATTTTGGCGCGAGCTTGCTTTACTAGTTTCTTGGCAGTTTTCAATCTGTAATTCATTCGTCTAGGCTCGAAACGTTTAGCTTATACGATGATGAAAGAAAAGGTATAACTTATAAGGTAAAAAAAATATACATGAAAATGCTTTTAATATCTAGTCAAAGTGAGTTTTGAACTGATGAATTTATAAATGCACAGACAAACATTAAGACGACAAATTATCACACTTACCACCAATTAGTGCATTCTCTTACAACATCTGACAATAGACTGGACTGGAGATTAGATAATAGACTGTACAGTAATTATAACGATTTGAAACAATTTATGTAATGTTTTTCTACATGCTAATATACTGAACTACTTAAGCACCACGTCCTTATATAAGCAATAATATCAAATCTTTATTGAAAATTTAATTTAATTTAATTAATGCACTTGGAAGTTTTTACAATTACGTAGAAGTTTAACGTTGGAGCATTTGAAACTGCACTTCTTGAGTTTTAAGCTCAATTTAAGCTCAATTAACAAGTATTTTCTCATCTCACAACTTTTATATATACGACCATCATTTGTTATTTAATTTTCATTAATAATGGTCAAGATAGAATGGAGATTGAAGAAAATAATATAATATGAGTATATATACGTTTGAGAATATATATACGTTTTAAATTCATTAGAAAATTGGAGTGAAGTGTCTAGACACTACCCCGCCGACCCTGCTATCTAAGGCGTAAAGCTAAAACGCATTTGACTTTTTATTTCGCTTATGTAATACATATATTGATTGAACTATGAGATCAGAATATCATAAACTATCTAATTACATAGTTCAGAGTTATATGAAAATGTTAAATGAATTCATTACAAAACACTGTAAAAGCTAAAAGTCAGTGTTAGACATTGACGTGGTAATAGGTTCTATGATTTTATATACTATATACTTACAATCCACGCTTTATTAAAATATAATTAAGGAACTGAAGCAGCATAATTGATATGTCGTGCTCGAGAGTAGAATACAGATATTAGGTAAGATGTAAATAGTCATATTTAAATATCATAAATTTGACCGAGCGAATCGCCGTTTTTATCACCTGTCTAATGTCACGTTATAAAACACAGTAATGCTATTACAATCCAAACTAATGGAATTACATATTATTTAATAAAACATATAATTTAATTTTTTTTAGCTTCACGCTGCATTCCACACACAGCAGGGTTGGCAGGCAACCTCGGTGTGTTAAGACACTCCGTTCTCCACTTTCTGCCGAATTCTGGAAGCATTGCGTGTTGAGTGGCAGAACTCAACGCCGCGCTTTGCCTCGACACCAGAGCGAAGAAAATGGAAATATAAACGTAAATAAATATTTCATTCCTTGAATGGGAATCGAAACCACAGCCGTCATGTCACAGTCACACCTTTGTGCCACTGCGCCACGACGGCCTCTTACAGACATTTATTTTTATATATAAAATAAAATAAATTAGCTGAACGGTTAAAATCGGTCAATATAATTCCAATATTAACAATATCAAATTATTTTGTAAAGAAGTTTTAATAAAAAACACGATCTTAAAGACCAAAATGGGGAAAAAATTTATGATTTTAAAGGATAATTGAAAGTATAACTTAATAGAAGAAAATCAATCGAATATCAAACACATCTCATGACAATTAAATTACAAAACGAATGAAACAAAATGCTAAGGACGCTATAGCAAATCTATTCTAACTTTTCATACGTTTATTACGGCTACTTTATTTCTTAATACGGGAAGAGTTATTCATTTAGGCATAGTTGCTTCACTTGTGACCTTGCTGTCGAATCTCGCATTGAAGGTAGTGCATAGTGGTTCATTGATATTATCTGAATCATAATTTTTGTATTTACTTTTCTTGAAAACTTACGCGTATTTATTTACCTGTCGTTTTTTCTGTGCTCTACATATTAACATATATTTTGATAGAGTTTAAAAATAGTTTGATTTTTACTACACTATATACTCTTGTATCCACAACCGACGTTTACAGTGAAAGTGATACTAGATAGGAACATGCAAAACTGTGCCACGGTGGATATTTTATATAAAAAAATTTAAACTATTTTTTTACACTTTCTTATCTTTTAGATACTTTCTTGTATTAATCTGCAATATAATTTATATGTATATACTTAATTTAAAAATATATCGTTGCCATCGTGACGCACGGCACAAGGGTGTGACTGTAACGCGACGGTTGTGAGTTCGATCCCCGCTCGAGGAAATGATATATTTATTTGCGTTTATATTTCCATTTCTTCGCCCTGGTGTCAAGGCAAAGCGCGGCGTTGAGTTCTGCCACACAACACGCAATGCCTCCAAAATTCTTCAGAAAGTGGAGAATGGAGTGTCATAACACGAGGTTCCCTCTGCCTGCCCTGCTGTGTGCGGGATACAGCGTGAAGCTGATTAATAATATAATAACAACGTAACAAAAATATTACGGGTAATATTAAATGTGGTCGTAAGAAAACACATTTAAAATGTAGCAAGACAACTTTCACTCTCACTGTACCGTCTTAAAATCGTCTTAAATGTCTATTGATGATTTTATTGAAAACATGACTCCACATGTTTATATTTTTTTATAATTTTTTTTGCTCACTTTCCATTTTAGTCTCTCACGTTAAAATTTGCTACGATTAATGTTGTTTAACTAATTAAACGGCGTTCTTTTTTAATTAAAAATATAAAATAAAGTACAAAATAAAATTCTATCTGATTAGTGTATTCAATTTTATTTAAAAATATTTTTATAATTTAATATTCAAGTTAGCGGTTCGATTCATTGTCCCTCCCACACCCTACACTATATACACGACAATTGCGTCAATTAAAAAAAAAACAAAATGCACATTTATTTAAATATGACAATATATACATTTTATTTGATTATTCTTCGAGGCCAGTCATGGCGCGGGGGCACAGTGTGTGCTGCAAAATCGTCTGGTTGTTGATTCTCGATCCCCGCTCGAGGTGATGAAACATTTATTTAAATTTATATTTTCATTTCTTCGCTCTCGTGTCGCGCGGCAAAGCGCGGCGTTGAGTTCCGCAAATCAACACGCAATGCCTCCAGACTTCGGTGAAAAGTAGGGAACGGAGTATCTTACCACGAGGATCCCTCTGCCTACCATGCTGTCCGTGTGCGGGAAAATATACTTTTTATATTGTTTGATCGACATATTTCGCAACGCTTAGGAATCCTGTGCTGTACTTTGCACCTAATTAAAATAGTCTCAAGCATTCTTAGACTTCAAGACATTCTCCATACAAGATAGGACCTCATTGCCTATATACAGTGGCAACATAATCGATATCTCAGATATCTTATTTATCATATAAATAAGATCGATTTTATTTCATCTCGAATAGTTTACGCGAAGGTTAATTAATAATGCAATATAAACCGCGTTAGTATAATGTCATTGTGACGTCCTTGACATGCGATACCGAGGGAGACACTGATATGCATGTGTGGTGACTCGACCGATTTATACCGAGTTCGTTATGACAGGTACATATATCTAAATTATTATTCTATGTATTGTAATTTTAATATATTTGAAATATTCCACTGTTTATTTAATTATATAAATAAAAAAAATTGCCAAAGATCCTTTTACTGGCAGGCCAGTGGTACAGGAGTGGCTGAGTTCCATATCCAGAATTTGGAGGAAATTTGGGAACGGAAGTCTTAATATGAACTGAGTATCTTTACACCAGGTTCCCTCTGTACGAAGTTCCCTCTGCTTACCCTGCTATGTGCAGGGTACAGCGTGAAGCTGAACAAAAACTTTTTTGCTTATATGCAAAATCAATTTATTATTGAGAACAAGATCGTTTACTCGTGTCGTCGTGTCGTCGGCTACTCAATTCTCGTGAAGGATTTTTTACATTAAGTGAAAGCGAGTGTTAGGACTCAATTCTTGAAGAGAACGGATCTCTGACGTTTCATCCTTCACTTTTATTTTTTATGATCTATACAAAATTAACATAGCAATGCTAAGTACATATTATGACAGCTTTTAAGCAGGAGTAATTAATTTGTGATATCGCACGTCAACTTTCGTTGGACTCTCGTCTCGTCGAATCGTATATCGTGTATTTATAAATTCAATTACGTTGTAGATACTTTCTCGATTGTAGAAATTTTAGGTAATAAGTACGCTAAATTTCAATAATAAAAATTTAATAATTGATAATACAGATTGAATCTAGATAGATAACGTGCTTATATATCCTTGTAATAAAATCGAAACGGGTCAGTGTCCACCAATGATGCAACCATGTACCTTTATAAAGGCTTACAGCATTTAGTAACGTTATATAACAAAAAAAAGATTTTTTAGTTTTGTCTGTTTGTAGGTACATGCTTATCTCAGAAAATTATAAATTTCTGAGATAAGCATGAACAAACCTATGATATATGATTTTAAAGAATGTTGTTCGACAAATTCAGTATATACCTAAAGGCGAAATTTTAGTTTTCAATACATACAGGTATAGATATATTTTAGACTTAATAATAATGTAGGTAACGCGGGCGAAGCCGCGAGCGGGTCGCTAGTATAATAATAAGCGTAGTAAATAAGGCTTAAAAAAAGTAATTAAAATATTTTCATAAGACAATATAAACATAGTTTAAGTATATTTAGATTTATTTCAGCTTGAACGTTAACATATCTATATAATTACATCTACAACAGCGGAAGATGTAACAATGTAAGAATCGGTAATAGAATGGATATCGAACGCGGCCTTTGCGATGGTCAATCACAGCATCTTACCACTTACTCAACAATGACCGTGACCTAATGTCCATCTCGATTCACCCACGTGTGCTTAAGCTTACTTTCTATCACAAATACATAATATGTATGATGCTACTATTTATAGTTTGTTAAATTTACCTTTTTTTTATCTATTATCTATGTTTTGGTGAAGAAAATAATATTTAGTTATCGGTAATTTTTTATGTAGATATATGTATAGTTAGAATCTTTGAATGAAATTGTAAGATTTAAAACAATGTTATCTGCTTTGGTGGTCCGTTTTATGTAGATGATAACGGTATTCTTAATATTATAACATATACAATTAAAATAAGAACTTGATATATAAAATTATTCATCTTTTTTCATTCATAAATTTCATAACGCAGGCTCAAAGGTGTTCATATATATATTCGTCATACTTAATCACTAGTCACTTCGCAATTACAACCACGAACATTTATCAGGCTAAGTAGGTATTATTTTACAAAGTCGGTTAAAAATATAAATTATGTGCAATTTTATAGCAGCAGTTAGCTCTACATACCAATGAGAATATATATATATATACCTTGCTTTACGGTCTGTTTGAGAGATTCCTTCACGAGAGTCAAATTTTAAACATATTACGCAATAAATATACACTTTACTTGAGCAATGGTTGTCTTTTAATTAGTTTCTATTTACAAACCATTAAATGCACTGATTGCCGAGTTAAGAAATTTTTTTAATATTATGTTATGTTGCGGATTGCTAAAAATGAAAGTTACATCTACTTAAAAGATAATGAATTAAATGGATTATTTCTTAGTTATTATTTTATTTAACGTATCAAAAATGACCGACACGGTAGGTTTAACTAATCTTGAAGTTTTGGCGCAAAGTCAGATTGTAAATTTGATGGCTGCGAGTTCGATTTCCATTCGGGGGACTGAATTTTTTTCATACACTTACTCTGGTTACAGGACAAAGTGCGGTATTGTTAAGCCACTTATACACACAATGACTCGAAAATTGCGTGAATAGTGGAGAACAGAGAGGTAGGTGGATACATCGTGGATCTAAGAATATACATACAGTAATAATTAATTCCACATTATATATATACTTACATAAAACTCCTCCTCGTGATCCATCTCTCAGATTATACAGGCCTCAGGCTATGTGTAAATGTTGTTAATATTAGATCAACAATCATAATAGACCGATTCTTTTATATTGGACAATGAAAATAACCGATATTTACGCAAGAATAAATATAAACAATGATTATTTCATTAGGTGAGCTTATCGTCAGTTTTCTATTGATTATACATTACGCTTCGTCTGCCATTATTGTATAATTGTGAACAAATAATGAGATTGTTGATAATTTAGATATAATCTAAATCTATTGAATTTTTGGAAAAATTTTCTAATGTTATTACTAGAATTAGATGTTCACGCTGTATAGGCAGAGCGAACCTAGTGTTAAGACACTCCGTTCCCCACTTTCTGCCGAATTCAGGAAACATTACATGTTGAGTGCCTGAAATTGAACAATTAATTTAAATAAATATTTGTTTTCCTCGACCATCGAGGATTATAATGACCGAATATATATATTATTTATTACTATTTTGTTCCTTTGCATATTTTTATATATTCTTAAGTGTAAAGTTCAAAATATTTATACAATAAACCATTGACATTTCCCTCTTTTGTAACACAAAATGGCTAACAAAAAAAAAAGAAAATGGATAGCTGATTTCTATTAAGGTGACCGCGACGCTACGTTATTTTTTGTCAAACTTTAGTTTTGGTGAAATGATGTAACGAAACAACAAGTTTGTCGATTACATAGTTCGTATTTTAGGCACTGGTTAATAATTTAAATATATTATACGAATATTTAAATATTATAATATATATATGTGATATATCTATATATACATATTATATGTATATAAATATGTTTTCACATTGTATTTACGGTTATGGCTTTTCATTTCGAAAACAAACAAATTAGCCTTTTATTTAAACAAGCTTAATTAATTAATTTTAAATGTAGTAAAAGAGGTAGGTATATTAACAGAGGTTTTATGCAAAATCTATAAAATAGACTGGTAAACAAATATTAAATCTTCGAATTAGAATCGAATCTAAAACCTCGCATTAGGGGCACCAAAATGCGACAGATTTTGGATTCACTTGTACCACGATCTATAATTATATTAAAGTATATACAAATAAACTTTCAAAATTTTAGTATCTATATTTATTTTTTCAATACTTACATATGTATTATATTTGTACAGACCGTTAACTTGTTTTCGAGAGAAATCACTCAGTTGTGTCACTAAAAGTAAAAGTGTCGGACGGCGTCGATCCGAAATATAATAATATTTCATTCATGTGCTAATAATGGCAATCAATAATATAAGTTTATAAGAATATTATAGATAAACTAAACACCTGTTCCATAGATTTTTTTTTTCGATTGATATTTTCAATTAATGATAATAATTATATTTTTATGTATAAAGTAATATTTATTATTATCATACATATATTATGATTCATATTACAATTAAGAATAGAGTTCGTTTTATGAGGCCGCGACAATGGCCCTAGAAGGCCATTTTATTTGTATATTTAAGAAAAGGCACTCTACTTTTTATTTCAGCGTCACACTATATCCTATCCGCCATTTCTCCGCCAAGACATTGCGTGTTGAAAGGCTTTTGCCGCGCTTTTGCGTTGGTACCAGAGCGAAGAAATGAAAATATTAATAATTCTCCGAGTGAGAATCTAACCCACAAACGTCAAATTACTGTCATACGTTTGTGCCGCTGCACCACAAAGGCTACAATTTACAGTTGGTTGAGAAATAAAAAAGAGAAACAGTCTCTACAAATTATATAGCTACTTCCGTAATATTTTGAGGTGTCGCAAAATTTGTATAAATTAGCAAGTAAGATTTCTAATTACAAAGGTTTATAAGTTACGACGTCCCATAAGCAGAGGGCAGAGGCGTCTTTCGTTTATTTATTTATTCAAACACGACTTTCTGTAGTTTTTTTTTTATATTTCTATGATTGATAATGATTTGTAAGCTGTGAGTATTTTAAAATACGAGTAAATTAGTTAAATATTATATTAAATTTAATATTTTTTTTATGAAGGTTTCGTCTAACCTCCGATGTAGGCTATATTGGTAGTTAAGTTCAGGTCAATCTCTTGCGCAAGACGTTTAAATATTAAATTACCATAGAACCTTGCATCTTCATTAAAGATGTAGCTGATTACATTTTAAAATTATTTTTCGTTAAATAGGACAAATATAATATGTAGATATAGATAAGGTAAGAAATATTTTTTGCGTTCAGAACGAATTGCGAAAAAAGTTAAATATATTACTAACAGAACTTTCTAAATTTTTATTTTATATTATAATAAATAATATTTATTATTAAACTTACCGACGTCTCGTAGACTATTGGATGTTTTTTGTGCATTGGCCAGTAGAACCAGCGAGACGACGACAAAAACACTGGGTACTTTGTTTACTAAAAACATCATTTATACCGTTCACTAACAATTAGAAAATAAAAATAATAAAGCAGCCAACTTTCAAGAGAATATTTTAATTGTAAAATTTTTAAATTTTTTGAAATATTATCTAATTTAGAAACGCGATATCATTTTTCACGTGCTAGCTGCCGCGGTCGAGGGGCGCGTCCGGTGCGGCCTTTGAAAACTATAGTTACTGAGAAGCTGCGCCGGCGCAGGTGCGTGATCGGAGAAAGATCTCGTTGGTCGCACCTTGTTTATAAGATTCACTCGCGAATATTAGTATGGTAATTTGTATCAGTCCGTTTAAACATTTATAAAAGCTTGTTCGCCAATTACTATTCATGCTTCTATAGGTGTTATAAATTATATATTTTTTTAGTATTATTATTTTAACGCAGTGTACAGAAGTTATTAATTTATTTGTAATGGTATACAGTTGCAAATACATTATACGTTTATATGCCACTATATTAAACGCTAAACATGATTTAACAAAAAAATTGTTAATGTATAAGCTATTCATAAATATGTTCAATAGAATCTTCAATATACCATGATATGAGTATACCAAGGATGTAGCTTTCAAATGAATTGTTTTTATTATGATGTTTTTTTATTTGTAATAGCGACTCACAATTTTCTTTTCTCTAACCCTTAAAAATTTTTAGGGGGTTATGATAAAGACAAAGTTTATTTTCTGGGTATCTTTTGATGATATCGATATTCTGAAATATATATATTATTATTTTTACTCACACCAGATATTATTATTGAAGCCAGTCATGGAGCAGGGCCACAAAGTGTGACTATAAACGCGACTGGTCTTGGGTTCGATTTCAACTCGGGGACAAGAAATATTTATTTAAATTTATATTTTCATTTGTACGCTCTAGTGTCGAGGCAAAGCGCGGCGTTGAGTTCCACTACTCAACTCAAATTCTTCAGCTGGTCCGGTCATAGTCTTTAATAAATTGAAGCCTCCCTAGTGACCATCACCCTACACAACAGTATATCACACGCTGTATTAATGAAACATAAAAATTCTAACATTGTTACGGAGAACAAAATTATAAAACACCGGATTTGGCACTATGGAAGAGTCCACCTTCCAGACCTTCCAGTCCTTTAAATATTCTTACATTAATTAGACACTAATGAGGGAAATTCTAGTTAGTCCTTATGAACGCAACCTTCATTGTATAATCAACCTAGGAGACTGAATATTTAATATTTGAATTTTTTGCCCTGGTGCTGGAACAAAACATGGCGTTGAGTTCCGCCACTCAACACACAATTTCTCCAGAACGCTGTGGAAAATAGGAAAGTAATATAATATTATAATTAATGTTGTAATACGTAGGTCTGAGGACCCTGGGATCTTGGGCTAATATATTGCTATAAGAAAATGCAATTTTCTATAGTAGATTTATATCGAATTCTGTTCAATACATACATACATACACACATACATTTATTCTCTATAGTAATATGGCCGAAATAGCTCAGTTGGGAGAGCGTTAGACTGAAGATCTAAAGGTCCCTGGTTCAATCCCGGGTTTCGGCAGTTGATATATTATATTTTTAGAGAAATGTTTATAAAATGTTTATTGTTATATTTTTAGAAAAATAACTATTTTTTTATATTGTCCTGAAAATAATTCTTTTATAAATAAATTCAGGTTTTTATTTTTATCATTGTACTAATGTAAGGCAATTGAGCTGCATACATTTTCTTGGCTCTATGTTGAGAAAAACGTAATCGTCCTATAACCGTATCTAATTCATATACAAATACGTATTAATATTTTTTTCAACTCAGTTATTATATTTTTCACATTACAAGCTTATAATTTATAAAAAATATTAATATTTTAAAATTTTACTGAACGGGTTATATATTGGTATGAAGTGTTTAGTCGCCTCTTACGACACCGACAGTATCGGTTCTGTATCGGTTCGGTATCCACTCAACCCAACTCAACAAAGAAAGTGGGGAACAGAGTATCTTATTTGTATAAGATACTCCATTCCCCACATTCTGTCATATTTGGTCATAAGATAGGCTAGACTCCTAGAGCTTCACGCTGTATCCTGCACACAACAGGATAGACAGAGGGAACCTTGGTGTTAAGACACTCCGTCCCCCACTTTCTGCCGAATTCTGGAGGCATTGCATGTTGAATGACAGAACTCAACGCCGCGCTTTGCCTCGACATCAGAGCGAAGAAAAATAGAAATATAAACGTAAAAGAAATATTTCACTTCAGAATCGAAACAACACACTTCCCGTTTACGCGCGACACACTTGTGCCACTGTGCGTCAACAGCCTTAAACTCCTAGAGCTAGATTCAAATATAAAATTTCACGTGTAAATGAATCTCACTTTATAGTTCTTATAATAAATTATATAATTATGAGAATAATTAATATAAATAATATAATTATGAAATACTAAAATATTTCTCCCTTGGCTCACTTAATAATAAAATAAACTTTTTATACCAAATGCTTTAATAGGTGATTTTGCTGAAATATATTATAAGATTGTCTATGATATTTATATTATTTTTATTCTATGTACCTGACATGCAATAACTATACTCTTTAGCAAATTGTGGTAACTCCCACAAAAAAATTTTGCTTGTAACAAAGCTATTCTTTGGTTGTGTGCCTTAAATCGTAAAATCGTATCTTTCCACACAATATACAGGAAGCCTTAGACAATTAAATAATATTTTAAGAAATAAACAAAAGTATACAAAGGTAATTATTGTGGTTTTATTTATGATTTTTATACAAACTCTATACTTTAATTAATTTTCAATTTACTTTGTAATAGTAGGATTGGGCAAGTTTTAATTGCAACTGACAATTAAATATTAATTAATGATCATTTGTTTTTGTTGAAATAATAATAATTGTTAATATAAATACTAACGAATGATTAATTGTTAAGATTTACTTGTTAATTGCACTTAAAGCTTGTCTAATATCTAATAATAATAATTGTAATTTAATTTGAATATTCCCGCTCATTCTAAAAGATTGGTGCTATAAAATGTTGCTAGTAGTATAAACGTGTAAAGCTACTGGCAAAATTTCTTGTTTGGGAGTTACGCTTCTTGTAGTTATGTTTATTGCTCTTTAGTCTTTGCCCCTTTCCAGAAGATGGCGATATTATACGTCAAAGTCATTAACCGCTCATATTATTTCTGTTTTAGTCTATAAGTAAAATCGAAATAAAAGTGAATCGTCTGTTTTCTGGTGCTCTCTGATACGTAGCCTAGTTACATAAACATTTTGGTGTGACTATGGCCGGGTTTACAGAAAATGCTTTAGTTCGTAAATTGCAAGAGCTAAATTCTAGCCAACAAAGTATACAAACATTGTCATTGTGGCTTATACATCATAGAAAACATCATGCCGCTATCGTTAAAACATGGTATAAAGAACTTTTAAAAGGTAATTACTGTTATGTTCATCTTAAAAAATATAGTTACTTAAATATTATTATAAGAAGGCAATCTTCTTAATTTCAGTAAAGATTAAACACCTAATCAAATATTTATTATCTACACAATTCATCGGGCTTATATTAGTGTAATAAAAAAATCGAATACAACATTACCATTATGATAAATATATTCTTCAATACAGATGGTTAAATATAACCTAAAAGATTTTTTATTGTCCATTCTAGCTAAAGATAGCAAACAATTAACATTTATGTACCTGGCAAATGATGTTATTCAAAACAGCAAGAAGAAAGGTCCAGAATATGGCACTGAATATGGCAAAGTTCTTGTAGATGCATTTAAGCATATGGCCAAAACTGGAATAAATGCAAAAACTAAGCACTCTTTGCATAGAATACTTAATATATGGGAAGAAAGAGGAGTATATGAACCACAGAAAATCCAAGACTTTAAAGTGGCTGGTATGTGTCAATTATATAATTTCATAATAATTTTGTTTTTTTTTCTTTTAAAAAGCAAATGTAATAGGTTTGTCACCTGTATTACAGTTGATCCAAATGATGCAGAACCAAATAATGTAAGTAAAAGAAAATTAGAAACAGAACCAAAAATATCTGAAAAGAAACCAAAATTAGAAGAAAAGGTTAAAGAGAAAAAAGAAAGAAAAAAAAGTGAATCAAAATCAAATTCTAATGAACCACATAATGACTCTCATTCTACAGTTAGCCCAAATACTCCACCGGGCGACCCTCCTGAACCTGAAGAACTTATCAAGGTATATATATAATAACAAAAATTTGCATTTAATAAAATTTATTTACTAATACATACAGTAATATACTATTAAAATGAAATTCTTTTTTCAAGAAAAACAAACTTAAGGTGAATATATACATACATAGAGTAAAAAATGATAATTTGCTGTGTATAAAGAATGCATTTTAAATGTTAGATTAATTAATTAAATCAGTTTCACACTATATACTGCACACAGCAGGGTAGGCAGTGAGAAGCCAGTGTTTCCACTGTGTTTCCATTGCGAGTTGAGTGGTGGAACACAACACCTAGCTTGGCCTATACGTCAAAGCGAAGAAATGAAAATATTAAATATTGCATTTCCTTCAAGTGGCGAATGAATCGACAACCTGTCACTTTTACAGTCACACTGTGTGCCCCTGCTCCACGACTAGCCTGGCAGATCTAATCTAGATATCAATATTCCGCGTCTTAAGCTTCTAGGATAAAGAAAATTATCTCTTCTGGATGACAATTGATTAAACACCAATTATATATTATACCAGCTGAGCTCGTTCACTTTAGTGTACTCGCGCGAAGTTTAGTGCCGTCACCTGTTGGCTTAGCAGGAATTAACGCGTCCTGTGTGCGCCGCGACACGATGGCCTATATATATATAGTATTTATTTTTTAATAAGTACATAATATTTATATATTATTCTTTTTCTAGGCATTGCTTGAGCTAGAATCAAGTGCATCAAGCGACGAAGCTGTAAGGGAAAGAATAGCGTCATTACCACCGGAAGTTTCTGAAGTGCAATTATTGTCTAAGTTAGAAGGTAATTTATTTAAAAAAGTGATATACAACTACTGTGTGCTGTCGCGGGATCAAACGAACATTGTTACAAACATAAATATAAATGTTGATCAGACCTTTTTGTTTCATTTGGAATAAAAAACGTCATCATACCTCATTCTCCGCTTTGCCTGTTTTATATGAAGTCTAGAAAGACTAATGACTTATGTTATCCTTGATTTTTATTGACGATATGTCTTTCTATTCTCGACGTTATTATTGACAAATCTATTTGTTTAAAAACATCTCTAAATATATATATATTTTAAATGTTTTGTTGAACTTTTCTTTATTATAATTACTCACGCCTCGTTCGTAGTACTGTTATTATTCATGGATTATACCAAAATCTATTTTTATTATTGTTTGTATTTTCAAGAACCATTTTGATTAACTTTACTGTATTTTGTTTTTGTAGTTTTTTGAAGTATTATTTCATAATAAGGATATAAGAATATTTTGGGAAACGTATAAATTGAACGGATTCGAACTCGCGCATGGACTTTTTCCAAAAAATCCAAGTCCAAGTCCCGCTACGTTATTTATTTTTTTATACGTTTCCTAAAATAGTTTACTATGTTTTTCTAAATAACTATACTTATACTTCCATTAAAAAATGTTCCTACAAATTGTTTGATGCCTATTTGCAATCTACAATCAATCATTTTGCAATATTATTTGTATTTTAAATTATTAGAAAAAATATTTGCAATATTTCAAAATGAATCAAACATTAATAATATTAAAACAGTATATCATAAAATATTTTTATTATAGATAAGGAATCGGCTGAAAGTCTAAGTGCGGTGGTTAACTCCGCCGTGGAATTATTAACTGAATATAACTTTCGGCTTTCGGAGGAATTAGAGAAGAGGAGAAAGGTGGCGGCCATGTTGAGAGACTTTGAACAAGCACAAAGAGAATTAGCTAAGCAAGCTGAGGCTAAACTTGAGGTAAATTTGTAGTATTTTACATTAAATGAACAAGTTAAATGCAGATTGACAATATATCCCTTATATAGATAGGCAGAGGAAAACTAATGTCTAAAAATCTAGTGTATAGAAATCTTGTGGCAGAGTAAACCTTTTGTCTGAATTGAGACCTGTTGAGTGTCGCCGCTCAATATCTAGAAAATTGGGCGGGAATTGGGCCTATGCCTACCCTGCCATATTGTGCCAAGGATACAGTGTTAAACTAAAAAAAACTTGAGAATAGCTCTACAAGATATATTTACATACAATTTAAAAATATTTTCTTTACAGGAATATAACATAAAATTACAAAAGATATTTGAAGTTAAAGCTGAAGTTAAATCTCATATTGAAAACTTGCCGGATGTTTCAAGGCTTCCGGACGTCACTGGAGGCTTAGCACCTTTACCGTCTGCTGGCGACCTCTTCAGTCTATGAAAATATATTATTTTTATTGTTTAATAGTTTTCTGCTTTATCTCGCATATAGCAGGGTAGAGAAAGGGAACCTAGTGCTAAGACACTCCGTGCCCCGATTTTTGCCAAAATGGTACGACTCAACGTCGTCCGGTAACCGGCGCGTCACACGCTGTGCCACGACAGCCTTACCTGAAATTGAATATATTTGAAACATGGATGACTTGAACATTGACATTTATTAGTAACTATGCAATATTATAACGATAGAAAGCTATTTCAACAAAAACATTGTATCGTAAGATAATTTGTATAGGAGCTATTTGTATAACTACACTTTTGTATAATATTTAGATTTTCGTATACATATATTTATATAAGTATATTTTGGCATGCCTATAGATTAGTATTTTTTTTTAATTTAATATAAAAATTTTGAAGATAAGTAGTTGTATTTGAACTCACGACTTTCAGGTAAATAAAGTATATAACTTCTGAATGTTATTCAAAATTTTTATAAGTTACTTAATGTGAATCAAATTACACCAATAAACATTGATTAGTGACTACAGTTCGGTCGATGAGTCGTGGCCGCCGACTTCGGGGAGTTCCGTCATATTTTGGTTATTGATCAAATTCTAATATTATTAATGTGAAAATTTGTGAAAATTTGGCGTGTTTGTTCTATCTTTACTCAAAAAATACTCAACAGATTTTGATGAAACTTTCCATTAATATTGCTTATATATAAGAAAACACATAGGCTATAATATTGCTTCTGTAATGTATGTAAAGACTATATGTTTAAGCTATATATAAGTTTAATAGGGCCGAATTACGTCAAAAAGAAAAAAATGTATATGGACTGTTTTTAATAATTAAACAAACACTGTAGTAAAACCAAATGTAATGCAAAATTATAATTTCCCATGGCGGACGGCGATACACTATGTACTTAGATTGTTTCTAAATATTAATCATTAAATATTGATGGTATTAGGAAACAATATAGGTTTTGATTCAGTTTAATTCACCCCATATACATTTTATTTATAAATATATACAAAGGAAAAAGACGGATTGTCGGCGCTCTTCGTGTACAAGACAAAGGCCGAACGAACAGTCGGCACATCTCTAGTATAAGTTTAATAGTAATTATATAAAATATAGTAATAAAACTAATAGATAATCTATTTAAGATTATTTACTTATCATAGAAATTGCACATAAAATACTTTATCACGTAACTTTTTAATAATACAAAATTGAAATCGAATAGTAAATTGGCAATAACGGTTTTGATCGTTGAGACTTTTAAAAGGAAACTTTTTTTTGTAAAGAAACTTGTTAAAATTGCTCAAAGCATATTAATTTAAAATAGGCCGCTTATAGAAAATCTAGTTATGTATAATAGTCAACTAAATGAAATAAATAAAGAATTTCCAATGATTTTCTAGTACGTACGTATTTTAGAAGACGTCGATTACTATTGGTTGTTATTGGACATTTTATTCATTTTCGTTTAACGATAAGATACATTTTTTTTTGCTAATATTTAGATCATTATAGAAAAATAAACACTATTCACATTAACTGAACTGGAATTCTTAAATTTATATTATAGATATTTAATTGTAATATATAAGTAATTACCTTTAGAATGTAAGAATTTCTTACTTTCCGTCAAACTCTGCATTATTACAATATTATTTATTAAAGACAATAAATAATAAGTAATCATTTATTTCTTTTAATAATGTCTTTCACATGTTCTGATCTTAATTAATAGTTTAAAACATTCAATATTTCATTGTAAGCAGAACTAAATAATTATATAAATACGTCGTAACTAAATTTGTTGCCTTATAGCCCTAATATAGACGCTATGTACATATATGTATATACGTATATGTATATATCTATATGTAATATTGGAATTTAGGTAGATTTACATATTTCCACATAAGATTCTATAAATAAAATACAAGAGACTATTAGCCTTTTAGCTATATAAATTTTTTTTCATTCGTCAAGAGCGTAAAGAGAGCGTTTCTATTATCATCTTTAGTTATTTAATAATCATTTATGTAGATTTTTGCCTAAGGCATTATTTTCAAGGTGTAGACATAGTTTTTGTGTGAATTTATAATATGAGGTGTTAGTTTTGTTTCTGGAAACTGTTTATGAAAGTTTTGATTTGACATGTATCGTTATATTAATTTAGTTGATTTTTAGTGTAAAGTGAATTGTTATAACTGACCTAATAAATTTTGTTATATTAACAAACTTTGTTTTTACGTTGCCCTATACATATATGTATTGCAAATAAAATCTAAATATATAAATACATCTCTTTAAATTAGCGCATAATTCAGATTTTAGCTTCACGTGGCATCCCGCACATAGTAGAGTTGGGAGAAGGAATATAGTGTTAAGACACTAATCCCATTAAGCCACTCTGTTCCTCACGTTCCGTCCAATTCTGGAGACATTGCGTGTTAAGTGGGAACTTGTCGCGTTTACAATATAAAAAATGAAAATTGAAATATAATATTTATTAAATATATGTCGTTTCAAATTATGTAACAATTTTTCTCCAAATTATAAAAAAAAAATCATGCAGTTTCACAGAAAAAATGCTTTTGAACATGCCAATATCGATAAATATTTTTACTCGTTTTTTATTATTTACTTTTAAAGTAATGAATGACAGTTGACATTGTATTTCGATTGATGGTTTCACAACTTAATTATTTCCGTATTGTAGAAAAAAATAAATATTTATATTAATTACCAAATAACCGCTACGCTACAATGAGCGAAAGTTCGGTAAATATAATATACTTATATACTGGTTACTTGTTTAGAATATCGAAACTATTCTTATTTTCTATAAAAAATTACAGAGTACTCGCACAAAAAGCACAACGGAAAGTGTGCATACAGAGCTAACGGATGAGCCTTTGGTAATTATACTTTTATTAATACTATAAAGTAAACTTGAACTAAAATAATTTCATATTTTTCAAAATGGTAAAAATTTATACACACACTATGGGAAGGAAAATTATTAGTGTTTTCAAAGCTAAAAATGTTGAGAACTTAATTTTATTTAAATCTTTCCTCCTGTAGAGATCAAACCCATAACTATAACTTTACTATCAAACGCCGCCACAATGTCTTGTATATGTTCACACTATTATCTGCATGTAACCAATAACAAGAAATGAATTCGTCTGAAAGCTCTATGTTCTCCAACTCCTATCATTCAAGACACTAACATGTTTGACATTAGCCAATACTACATTTGTATCACTAGTGAGAATTAAACCTGCAATCTTCAGATATGTAGCCAAGAGCTCTCAATTGAAGTAATTAATAATGGCCATTGTTAATTATTTTTTATACTTACAACAGTTTTTTTTCTGTTATTTACTAATTTTATTACCAGATCCAAGATCGATGGACCAATAATATAAGTTACAGAGAGCTGGTGATGTCAGCTTGCATCAGCATAGTCCAACTATGGTGGCATCCGTATATACATGATTTTAAAAGATTAATTCCTTTTCTTTTCCTCTACAATGTGTTTAGTATAATATTTGCTTATCCATGTTTTTACTTGGAATTGGCTCTCGGGGTTGTTACAAAGAAGGGTGTGCTTAATTGTTGGGATATGGCGCCTGTGGCAAGAGGTTAGTTACGATATAATTGTATCTTATAAATGATCGCAGAATATGAAATAAAATCGTTATAATGTAATTGTCGGGAATTAGGATTTATATAAATATTTCCACATCTATTTTGAAAAAATGCATGTATGCTCAATATGCTCTACGAGCATATTGAGCATACATGCATTAACGCTGTATTCCGCACACAGCAGGGTAAGCAGAGGAAACCTAGCGTTAAGATACTCCGTTCCCCTCTATCCGCCGAATTCTGGAGGCGTTGCATCTTGAGTGGCGTAACTCAACGCCGTGTTTTGCCTCGACATTAGAGCGAAGAAATGGAGATATAAGTTTTTATAAATATTTCATCTCCTCGAATAGTGATCGAAACCACAACCAACCACATTGTGCCTCTGCCTACTACGACTAGTCTGCATTAAATAAAACCATATCCATAAACAAGATAATGTTATATATAATAGTCCAACGAAAAACAACAGTAGATATTTATCAAATGTTCATGTATAAGTCACACATTTTGACATATTAAAACTCCCAAGGTATCGGTATATCAATGCTCATATCATGCATGTTCACTATACTGTCATTGGGTGCGATAAGTGCGTGGAGCATGGCTTTAGTGGTGCATTCCATCCATTCGTTCTTACCATGGCTACACTGCGCTGCGTCTGCGCATCCACCTTGCGCTGCCAGGCACCGACCGTTGCCTAAGGGAAGTGAAACACCGGCCCAATCCTTTTTTTTGTTAGTATTGTGTGTTTAAATTATAACGTTATCTTGTATATTAATTAAATAGTTATGTTTCGCAGGGGTATCTAGAGATATTTTCTGGATGGCCTTGACTTTGAGCATTTGAGCGCTTTAAGCACACATGTTTGTGTAAACGTTGTTTTTTTTAAATTTTCTATTAGTAAGATTTCTGAGGTGGACCGAAGATTATGCAAATCTCACTCGACTCCCCTATTCCTAAGCTTATGCGATATTTAGAATTCGGGCGGAAAGTGAAGAAATGCGTTAATATGTGTGATGACACTAAAATCTGATTGCAATCAAACAATTGAAAAGTATCAGTTAGATTAATACAAAGTGCTTTGTTTTATGTTTTATGTTGGGTTCCGTCAAATCATGTCGTTATTAATTAGAAAAGTATGGAAAATGAAAGTAAAGCTCCCAGTGTAATAAGAAAAACACTTGTCTATTATTTTAATAAGTCTATTTGCAAAATTATTTAATTTAATTTTTTTCTCTTCTTTTTTAGTAATTTTGTCTTAAATCTAAAACGTGATGGCTTACAAGGTGGGTTTGGCAATGTCGTCAGTGAGCTAACTGTGTATTATGTTATATCATGGATATTGGTTTATTTTATTTCTTGCAAAAGAGTCTACAGCTATTCTAAGGTACCTAATATTATGTATATTTTATATTATAAATAGGGATTGTACTTGAAAAAAATAACGTTATGTTAATGATTGAAATACCGTTTCTACATGATTCAAAAAAAAATCATATTTTGTGTGTTCATATGTCTTGTACTTAAAATATTATACATCTTTAAAAATATACGTAACAATTCTTCGAGAATTATATACAGTCGTAGTAGGTCTCCGTCACCTTTGTAGCCTTATTGACTAATGGGTTTAAGAATGGACTTGCTTTTCAGATGGTTCTCTTCAAGGATATTTTAGCGTTTTTCGTTTTAATAACCAGCGCAGTGGGGGTGGTCAGACTAAAAGGAGCAACTCGGATGTTCTATGAGTGCGACTGGAGTGCCATTTTTAATAGTTTTCAGGTAAATAATAAATATACAACTATAAAGCAATTATATTTCTAAATGGTTACAAAACAAGTAAGGAATTTTTAATTGAAAAAATTGCAAAAAATAGGCCATTGAGGCCGTCGCGTGGTGGCGGAGGGGCACATGCATGCGACTGTAAACGCGACGGTTGTGAATTCGATTCCCACTTGAGGAGTGAATTATGTTATAATCTCAATTTCGGTAACAAGAATTTGGTGGCAATTAAGGAATGGAAATATCTTAATGACAAATGGGGGGGTTCTCATCCTTTAGATACTCCACTGTATATGATATATTTACTTGGCTAAAATTCAGTTTTTTATTTAGATTTGGCAAGAAGCATTAGAATATTCGTTCCTCCAAATGGCAATATCTCAAGGCACGTTGATGATGCTTGGTTCTTACTGTCCGAAAGGCAAGCACCCACTGGCCAACACGTCAATGTTCGCTTTCGCGATGTCTAAACTCAGCTGCACGATCAGCGCTTTGACGTTGGGCGGTTGTCACGGCGCTCTGTATAGCGATTATGATAATAGCACTAATATTTGGAAAGGTTTGTGCTTGTTTTGTATTGCTAGTTTTATTATTTTTCGTTTTTCATATGATTGTGTTTAGATAAATTGCAATTTTATTATCTAACAATAGAGAAGAGTAGAATAGAAAAAAAAGGAGAGAATTTGGTAACCTGACACTAGGTTCTGTCAAAAACCAGCCATTACAGTAATAAAAATCTAAATTTAAAGTTTTATACGCGGTCTTTACTCATGAGTTCCACAACTCCACCACCGCATTGCTTTGAATTCGTCCAGGTTCTTTAAAATGTCCATTCTGCTGATAGAATTAATTTGGCTAATTTGTGTGCGAATTAAAACCATTTCAAAACTAAAGTTTTCATGAATTTCTTTATAGGATCATCGTCCTCGATAATATTATGGGCAGACTATGTGTCGAGAGTACCCGGGAGCCAATTCTGGTCGGCTATAGTGTTCTTCACTCTTTTTGTACTCTCTGTGTCATACACGGTAATTACCTAATCACATATCAGTGGTTCTAAATTAATGAGAACTTACTGAACGTAATAATATGTTAATATCTTCATATACCAACTTTATGTTAGATTGTAGCAGATGGTTTTGTTTTTTTGCAGACTATTTAATATTTGATATAATAATTGTTACATAGATAGCCTTCATAACAGATTAAGCGGCTCGATTTAAATGCATTGAATATGTGGATGTGAATGGTAAAATTCAACGCCCCGGTTTTGCCTTGGTTACGAGTGCGAAGCGAAATAAAAATATTATTTAATAATAATTCATTTCTCCGAGTGGGAATCGAACCCACAATCGTCGCGTTACATTCATACTCTTGTGTTTCATTTAAGCTATAAATAATAAGTAGTGCTAATAATGTTTGTTTGATCGAACAGGCATTACTTATACAAACTATTATATCAACGTTCACCGGACGTTCACTAAGGAAAGTCACGTGGGCGTTTCTCATTTTGGTTTGCGTAATATTTTGCGTTATTGGAATAATTACACTTTGTACTCAGGTAAAATATATTTTATTATTACTATAACTTGTAGATTTTATATATGTAATAAACAATATCTAAGTAAATATGTTATAATTTCTATAAGAATATGTCGCTTGTCCCCTATTGACATTGTCGAATGTGAAAATCTACTTTATAGGAGAGCATATAATATTTTTTTTAGTTTAACATTAAAGTGCTATATATTTTCCAGTACCAATAGTAATAAACATATTTTTTCTCAAAAAAAAAAATACAGGGTGGAATGTACATCCTTAATTTCCTTATGACGTGGCCGGTAACCAAACCCCGTATCCCCATTGCGGCGGCGATATCGATAATAATCACATACGTGTATGGACAAACGACGTTCTGTGAAGACGTTTACTTCGCTGTCGGGGAGTACCCTTGCGTTTTCTTAAGGATTTGTTGGGCGTTGGCACCTGTTATGCTTTTGGTTAGTTGCGATTGTCTTTTTTGTGTGAAAATAAACGAATAAAAGTTAGCTTTAACATTAATTTTTTTTTTCACTTTACCGTTAATAAATTTAATATTGATTGTGGCCACGAAATATTATATTGATGTAGTTACGAACGGTCGTGGGTTCGATCGCATTTCAATGTAATATTTATATTTTACGCTTTATTCCACATATAGCTAAGGGAACTTATTGTTAAGACACTCTGTTCCTCAATTACAGTCAAAACTTTCGAGATATTGCGCGGTGAGTTATGAGAGAATGGAGAATTAATTCATTCCTCATTTTCACCGTCATTCGTTACAGCACGTATTGGGTATGCAGGTTATTTATATAATATGCCGTCTACGCAGGCCGTAGGGACCGCATACATACTTTTCATCAGTCAATAGGGCCTACGGCATACGGGGCTAAGATTATACTCACAATAGTCAATAGCCCGCATTCGAGGACTTCCCGGATGCTATTAAGCGACTGAGTCAACGACGCTCGACGCTTCTACCTAATACTGCTAATATTAATGGTAATATTTAATTGCAGGTAAACTTCTTATCAAGCTTGGTCTCGCTGCAGTCGGACACGGCTGGATGGATACTGACCGTGGTCACTTTGCTGCCTACAGTCGTTTATATGACTTTGTATCTCATATTTAAATTTCGTGTTCGGGTATACATAACTTTTTAATTTCTCTGTAGATAATTATTAGTTATTGGATAAATCACGGCATATTATTACTTTCCAAGGTCTTGTTAGTCAATTAACAAAAAATTTAACATGCAACTTCCTGATATCACCAGTATAGCCTTTGATACAGCCCTATTATTGAATCAAAAGCTCATTCAATATTCTTATCTTATCCGTCGGGCTTTGTCTAGGCAGTGAAAAAAATATATATATAATGAGTATGGATCGGAATCACAACTATTACGTAAGACGTACGACTTTTGATTATTTTTCCGTTGTGAGGCCACTCGTGGCACAGGGGCACAAACTGTGTGTGACTGTAAACGCGACTGGCTGTGGGTTCGATCCCTACTTGAGAAAATAAAATATTTATTGAAATTTATATTTGAATATGTTCGCTCTGTGGTGTATAGGCAAGCGCGGCGTTGAGTTCCGCCACTCAACGCCCAATACCTCCAGAATTCGGCGGAAAGTGGGGAGCAATGTCTTAACAGTAGGTTCCCACTGTCTACTTACTGTCTGTTATTTTGATTTCATTTGTTACAGAATATGGTTGGAAATGAAAAATAGGTGTTCATAATTCTATTGCTAATAATATAAAAGAAGCATGAAAAAGTTGTTTTATTTCATACAAATAACTGTAATAGAACCTAGCGCCATTGTAATTTAGTGGTTTTATTATGTATATTTTCCTAATAAAATCTTTGATTTTCAAAATTTTTCCAATTTCAAATGAAACTCGACGGAACAGGGTTAATTGGCGGTATATTTTGTTTTAGCTTAAATAAAAAAAAAGAAATAGCATAAAATGACATCATATTTTATTCACAAAATTTTTCATAACACCAATTTTTTACCAAAATAAAGGATTATTTTATAATTAGTCATACACACATCCACATTAACAACTTAGGGATCTGGTCACAATGGAAAACGCCAATACAAGCTTTTATCTTAGACTGGCCTTGTCCATTACACCCAGCAGAGTATATTATTTACAAATTTCAAATAAAAATTGAACAAAAATTAAATATCTCATATTAAAACTGTAACTTTCAGACTTTGAACGTATTATATTTAATATTGGAGAATATATTAAATGAATCGTACACAAAAAGAAATACACATTCGAAATATTGGGATTTATTAGATTTACTTGTTTAAGTAATTGTCATTATTAGGAAATATTTTTAGAATATTCGAGAAGGCAGTGGCCTACAAGTTACAGTTTTGTATACAAATCGTAAGTCATTGGGACACACTTTAATACAGCCTTGGATCTTAAAACTATAGTTAAACGTAACTTAAATAACGATCCTCTCATATAAAAATAATGATGCATTTAAAATCTAAGTACCTATATAGACCGCAACCGTTCATTGTAACATCCAGCTCTAGTACTATTATTAGCTATAACACTTGCACAGCTATTTCGATAAATTTAGTTCTAATTTATTTGTTTTTTTTTTCGATATACTTCATTGCACCGAATATAAAAATTTCGATCTGAGACTAGAAATACGAGTGTTGGGCTGCAGTCACACGAGTTTCTTTAAAAGTGCGACTAATTTATTTTGATGTTTATATACGAAAGCTCGCATGGCTGTGGCCTTGAATCGTATAGTCAGCAGCGTATGTCGTACGGTTAGACGTAGCGTAGCTTTGTCATGTAAAACTCAAGATTCCACATCCACATAACATAAATACGATCAGATTCGCTTTAAAACTGTTGAAGTAAATATATCTATTTAAAAAAAACGCAGACTGTATAAATGATTAAAACGTATTATTTTTATATGGACATGATGAGCGCCATTAGTGAAAGTGGAGTCATAACATTTATTTTAGATGATGTAAGAAAAAATAAACGTATTAACGCATATTACAAAGAGAAATTAATAACTTTAACATTATTATATCCAATAGATATACAACATGCATAATACTTCATAAAATTATATAAATTAGGACCACTTTACACTAACCGCCACTAAATATTTATACAAACTGTATACACCTAAAAAGTAGTTAAAATTGACTGAATTGTGTGTTAAATTTTAGATTTAATATGACTCATTATTGGCACAAGAGCACTCAAACACAAGAAACAACATAAAAATAATAATCAAAATGCTCACTCAGTTTTTGATCGACCTAGGCGCTACATCAGGAACGTTCACTATAAATATGAGAAACTAAAACAACGTTAACTACACGTATATCTATCTACACAAAGAATCTGAACGATGGTATGAATCATAAATAATTTACGAAGATACTTGTGAAAATTACTGTTAAAAGAAAAAAACACAATGCTCAATCACAATATTAATTAATAAAACAATAGTAAACTCCACATTTACAAAACTACTTATATGAAAAATAAATATATTTTTTTTATTAATTATATCCCCCCCTACAATTAAATTACAAGATGGATTCTGGCCTTTAATAAGTTTTTCTTTAATTTTATGTTATGTCACAGCCTACAGCTGATGGATAGGATTGCTTTAGTAAATAGGAGTGCGGCTTTAATACGCTACATAATGATATATCCTAATTTAAAAAAAAATAATATTAAACCTCTTCACCATTAACAACTCAAATGATTAATAGACGTAGAAGCTTAAATTGGTCAGAAGTTTCGAACTTCAGTACATATAACGTGCAACGTACACTTAACTAAAAGGCAGCAATTACATGAAAATCTTATACTAATGTGCTCATAAATGACAAATCTGCATTGGGACCCTGCGTTCAGTCTCACGAGAGGAGCGTACACAAAGAAATATAATCATTAACTGCCACTCGAGCCAATTGCCTCCAGAATTTGGCAGTAAATGGGGAAAGGTGTTGCATTAGGATCTCTCTGCCTACCCTGCTGTTACCCTACGGACACAGCGTGAAGCTAACATGAAAACGATACCTTGAGGTATTGTATTAAATAATATCATTATTTATTCGAAAAAATGTAATTGCTCTATAAGTATTGATCACATGTATTATAGAATCATAAAATGTAATAAGTGTACGCTCCACTGTTTTACTTAAACAATCAAGTCACTCAATATAAGGAACAACATTACAATAAAAAAAAAAAATCATTTGTGCAAATACAGTTAATACATGATCTGATATTTTATATATATCTTTAAATTCATTTCAGTTCTGCCCATGATCCAGGGAAATACCAAATTAATGTTGGGAAGTATGAGCCAAGGTATACTCAAAAAAATAACAAATTTACTTTCTAAATATAACTAATTTCAAACATCTTAAAAGAAAATAATAAATTTTATTAGCAACTTAATTGACTGCGTAAGCTTAAAAATATAAAGTGCAAAATTAAAAAAATATGTATAGTATACTACTTTGGCTAAAAGCAATATGTCAATGAGTAATTGATGATTGAAGTAATAGGCATTTGTTAGTGTATGAACAAACACTATTATACTGCCAATACATATATCTAATTATACATGAGCTACCCAAATTCCAAATAAATGAACAACCAAGTTATACATATAAAGGGCTTAAGACATTAGTCGTGAATAACTCTGTACCAGAAACGATAAAACTAAATCTACATCGTTCGTATTTATATATCATTGTTAAATTGACTAATTTATAGACTAAAATATTTTTTATTACAATTGGACTCTGACCAAATTGTTTTTTAGATAATTTTTATAACACTTAAATAGAAAAGCTCTATTTAGTAGCAAACTCAAATGTTATATTATGATTTTTTTTTACTAGCAAAATATTTCGGCCGCGAAGGCCAAAGAGACTTACTTATCGAGACTGATCTCTGCTCACTTTGACCCCTATGGCATATTTCATATCTTTTGAAAAGGCCTTCGATATATTGCCTTTGCAACTCTAATAGAGTAATTTACATCCATTTTAAACGTGTAATTATTACATTACATTTGAGATCACATATTCTTTATTTCAGATTCTTACATAGCTACAATAGAACTAGTCACTTACAAAAAATTTTTAAATTCATATAAATTTTTCAATACAAAAGATCAGACATTCATTACACAATAGCAATTATATATTCCAGTTTGATTTTGAATAATATTAAAAACAGACACCCCGAGGCCAGAAAGTTAACATATTTAGTACTTCCAAGTATTCTAAGATCTCTGAGGGTCACCTTTCAGTAGAAATAATATATTTAAGAATTATATAAGGAAATTCTAAATACTTAGCACTATGGCATAAGAGAGATAGGCATATGGCATATGAGATTTATTATATATTTATATAATCCTCGATTTATTATAATCTTCATTACATGGTTTATTTATATGAAACTCCTCAAAGAACCTTAGTATATTTAGGAGTGCGATATATAATCTATAAATTTAATTTAACACTTACAATATAACAGTTATATTAAAGGAGTCATAGCAATTGATCCTTCACTTGGTATCACATTACAAGGGCACACCACCTATGATCAGTCCGTCGCAGCACCGTTTCATAAAACCCTACAAAAGCTTGCCATTCAAACCCTTATATAAAAAAATCTAGGACGAAATTTTTAGTCAACTCCTGTATTATTTTTTATTGAAAATGCATTCTGGCATTCAATGCACATTCCGTTTTTATTGGCATGCACTTAGTACTGATATAATAATAAATATGAATATATTTTTTTAGTACATTATAATGCAAAATATATGAGAAATAGAGAAATAACAACAAAACACGCACATATTTCTGTTATCACAATATTTTTTTTTATTTATTCTTTGTACTTTCCATCAATTCACTGATTTCCTGATGTTTTTGTGAAAGATGATCAATACAGAATCATGTACGAAGTTTAACAGTAACACAATTTTTTTTTAATTTTTTTAAAAATTTATAACAATTCCATATTGTCAAAGTCTTAACACTAATAATAAAAAGGA
>JBAIZZ010000103.1:136205-219354 GCA_037355905.1 Heliconius aoede | reverse complement strand
TATTTCCATACCTAATAAAATTAAAAAGTATGCAAGTTAGCAACATACATCTAAGACATACATACTTATAAATAGTTTCGTTGTGCATTTTCGAGGCACATAGCTTACACATACACTTTCACAGTTACTCACTGTCACTATAGCATTAAATTATAAATTTATATAGTTATTTTGGTTTATAGGATTTATCTTGACAGATTTTTTATTTATTTACTCAATATAGGTCTTATTCCTTGCGATGTGGTAGCAGGGTATCGTGTCTACGATACATTAGCAAGTACGGCATTCTTGGAGGCTTTGGCTTTAACACTTGGGCATCTGTTACTTGGGTTACAGTGGAATCATCATACCTTGAGAACAGAATGAAATTTTAATATTTGTTTGGGTTATGAAAAACTATATATTAAAATAAATTATAGACTCAGTAAAGTTTTTCTACATACAAGTGTTTTATTCACTTTCAGAGACGAAAAATAAGTAGCATCATTGTAAGCTGGTCATTGTATATCTAATTTCATATTACGCTTGCAACTTATCATTTTAGAGCACATTGCTCTATTTATTGTTTATAATGTTTTTTTTATATATATCAACGTTTTTAAAATATTTTTGAGTGATTGCTATAAGAAATGTAATAAGAACTGAGGTACTACTTTAAATCCTATTACCCGTAAATCTGTCTTCACTAAGTTTGTTAATTATTATTATTCATTGTGGTAAAATATATTCTTACATGAGCTCTAAACACTTATTTGTTCTAGTTGTTGTTATTTATTATAACGGTATTACGTCAAGTCAAGTTACGTCATTTCATAGGTTTCATTACATTTATTCAACTAAACTAAAACAAATCTGTTCCAATAAGAATTCCAATCATAATTATAAAAAAAAAAAAGTTTTCACATTACAAGTGAACTGGTACAGTTTAACATTTACATAGTAAACACAAAAATAAAATTTATCAAGACTAGAAATGTAATTTTTTCTTAAATATACCTGATCCAACCAGCTTGCCCATGGAAAGTATCGGTAAGGTAATGACCCTTCACGGCCTCCACACCCTCGTGGTATACAACGGCAAACAGTTTGTATTGACGTTGCTTTGTCGAGTACTTTGTTGACATTATCTCTGTGGATATTAATATTTAGCATTTTAATTACCAAGTACTATTTGAAAATTATAGTATTATATAGCATTAATTTTATATAATTACTCAGTTCAAGCTGTCCACATAATGGCGATATTTTTATCGCTTTCAGAGACGAAAAATATATAACATCATAGTAAAAAAAAAGAAACGGTAATGTAGTATCAATAGTTGTTTTAAAAAATACGAACATGAAAATGTATAAATTAGTGGATTATAAATTAAACCACATCGCAGCTCAAGCTTCATGAAATAACAAGTTAAATTCCCTGAAACATGAACTTTTGCCACATCCTCCATATTCACCAGACATCTCACCGATTATTACCTTTTCCGTAATTATGAATTATTTTTAAGAAAAAAAAAAGATACAATAACCAAAACGATATTATTGTTTATTAATTTTAAGACGCATTTATGACTTGCCAAATCGTTGGCAGAAAGTCGTAGATGCCAATGGAAATTATTTCGATTTAAAATAATAAATAATGTGAAAGATAGCGCTTTTTGATTTTTATTTCTATTCAACACCCATTTCATAGTTTCCAACCTAATATATAAAATAAGTTTAATATAAAAATTTACTGTGACAAACTTTAAACGATTATTTCATACTTATTACTATTCCTCATTATATCTTGTTTATACAAGTAACTCTCTACTTTTCTACAACGAGCCAAGAATTCGAAAGACAAAAACAAAATCCAAAAATACAGCATACATACTTTGATCAATTTTCAGGTCAATGGGAAAATCAATGTTTTTGACAATCTTGGCAGTGTGGCCCTCCGAGTCCAGCTGGAAGCATTTTAGATGTAACAATAAGACCACTGGCAGCTGTTCCAATGAGAGTTGTTGCCAGGCATCTGAGACTCCTTCTAAAGTGTCCTTGCCTGATAGAAGTTCTAGAGCATCTTTGACTGTGACTGAACACTGTAAATATAATTATTTGCATTTTATTTGTTTGTATACATTGTTGTGATGAAGTAGCAAAACATAACTGCAAACATGACCATTTTGAGTTTGACTTTGACTAGGAGAAATGAAATATTTTTAATTTCTTGCTCTGGTAGAAAGCAATGTCTTGAAGTGTTGGCAAGTGTGCAATGAAGTAGTTATTTTTTCTTTTATCTTCCCTTCTAAATGTGGGATAAAGAGTGTAAATAAAAATAAAACTTACTTCAATATCCAACTGCAGTGTAAAGAAAGGTTGTACAGCATCAGTAACGTCATGGTGTTGTGCTCTATGCAACCGAAGGCGAGTGCGGCCTCGGAATATATCAGCTACGGGCGTGCGACGCGCAGCCCAGCGGCGTTCAACCGCGCCGCGGTTACGGGGCCCCATTACCTGTGGAAAATAATGTGGTTTTACTATCACATAGTACATAACTATATTTAGCATAGTTTATAGGAGAAAAAATACAAGTTTGCTTGCATATAGTAAGCTATAAGGTAAGTGTTTTTTTTTCTGGATGCCATAGTTGTCATAAATGGGCACTTCCATTCCATGGCATGTTTAAAATACTGTGTTAAAGATTGATTAAAAATATTATTATATCGAGATTTGAATGGGCTTTGATGATATATAGTTGTTTAGTAAATGATCCAGGAACTCTCCAAGTATTCTGTTGAAAATTATATACTGTGTTGGTTTTTCCTAAACATATTCAATGTACAGACAAACTTTTTTGAAAGTTTTAATTATATTTTAGTGAATAGATATATATGTATATATATATTTTCCATTTTTGCCTACCTTCCATTCATCATCATCTTCTTCTTCCTCAATAGGTTGTTGTTCTTGGGGAACAAAACCATTTGGTTTTCCGTTACTATCTTTTGGTTCTTCTGGCTCCACCAGTTTTATCAACTGAATTTTTTTGTAAAAATTGTATTAATTAAAAAAAATAAATTAAGCTACTTTTACATCTTTTACACAAGTTTTCTTTAGAAATATATTTAACAGAATTTTTTTCAATATTATGCATTGGCTGTTGTTTCTATGTGCTGCTTAGTTTAGTAATTAAGAAACTGTATATTAATTTCTTAAAAATTCAAAGTACAACTTAATTATTATTTCTTTACACGTCGCTTCCTGTATATGTATACATATGGAAAGTAGTAGAGTTTATGTATACATATGTACTCATATGAAAAGTTCAGAGATAGATTTATGCACAAAATAAATTTTTAAGATTTTTAAATATGTACATTTCTGCCTTTATACACCTAATCCACCCCGATGACGCCGCATGCGAAACAAATTATATATATTTTTATCCAATTGTTAATTCCGTACCTCGAGCATCTCATCATGGAGTGAATTAAGCAAACATCCCAGAAACTCTTCGGCATCTTCCTGTTTCCCCTCCTGGCCACCGGGGAAGGGGCGGAGCGCCCGTAGTACCCGGAGCCCTGCGGATCCGTCGAGCGGAGGACCTGCGGGGACCGCGGGCGCCGCAACAGAGGCGGGCTCGTTGCGACCGCGCCGCGTGGTGGTCGCTAGCGGGCTGAATTCGTAGCATAGCTCCACCCTGGAATTGGTGTGTCAACATTTTATGTTAGTTATTCACCTTATTTAGTTCCACTGAGTTTTTGGCTAGTTCTCAGGTTGAACTGGTGGCAAATTATTAAAAAAGTAGCTTCAGTGAGGTAGATATATTCAGCACACTCTGTTCCCCACTTTCCCCCTTGTATTTGGCCTGGATGCATTGCATGTATGTATTGCAAATTATTACTTCCTATTAAATATCTTCAAAGATGTTATCACCACCACACTTATTTGTGACAGGAATGTAAAGTATACTAACTGGTACTTACATAGAATCAATAACGGGAGTGCTAGATTTCCCACGTCGAGTCTGGTAGGGGAGGGCCTTCAGCATGTTGTAGAAAGGAGGACATGCTATCAACGCCTGTAAAATCGCATTCACGTAGCAGTAGTTTGAGCGATTTGTGAGACCGCGCGGGAAAAGCGATACCGGACGATGGTCCAATTGATATTTTGAAAGGAATTCTGAAAAATATGTTTTCGTCATTTAACTTTTTACAATATATGCAAAAAAAATAGTTTAATTAAATGTGAATGAGTTGATAATATCAAATATTTTTAAATATATTTTTTTTTCTCTATCGTTATCTATTCATAATATTATCTTAAATATAATTACCTCCCATCCTGTACGAATTGGGGTCATCACTGAAGGGTGACGGTTGTATCGGTACTGTCGGTGAACTACCCTTCTGTACTGCTACTTCACGGACATTTGAAGCTGGCGTTGTCACTGGTTTAGTGGGCACAGTAGGTGTACTGACATTGCTTACAGCATTCACTGATGTTTTCTCAGAATACGATATTATAGGTATTCCTAACGCTATTCTGGGTGGCGTCAATTTATCTGATGAAGTTTGCAACGGCGAAGCGTCAAATGGTGGAACTTTTGCGACAGGTTTCTGTATATTCGTAGCTGCCGGTGGGGTCAGAAGTGTGGGACTGGATGGTTCATCTATAGGAATAATGGGAGAAGTGGCCGACAAAGTGCTTGGTTTGTTAGAAAAGAGACTTGCCCATGATTTTCCTGCGGCTGGTTGCGGCTGAGGCTGTACCACCGGGGGCGGTACGGGTTCTCCCCTGATTCTAGGAGTGGGGGGAGGGGGGAAGTCTGAGGCGGTCGGTGCCGGCGGCGGTGGCTGAGGGACTGAAGCAGGTTCAGGCACTACAGCTGCCTTTCTCGAGTGTGCAAACGGTGATTTGTTTGTCACAATGACTGGAGTCCCTTGAGCATGTAAAGTTATGGAAATCGGCATAGGAGCTTTGCTGGGCGGCAGGGGGGGCTCTCGCTTAACATGTTCTACCTGTGCAGGTTTATCATTTTCATTATTATCATTTGAAGGTGACCGATTGGAGTTACCTTCTCGTCTTTGACGATTCCCGAACGGTGCTTTCGATGTAGAAACTGACTGTTGAACAGGCACAGCTGCAGGTACAGGTGCTTTCGGTGCTTGTTTTCCAGTGGAAAACGGAGCAGTCGGCCCTTTCGTTGATTTTGCAGATACCGACGGGACTTTAGTTGTTGTGCCTTGCACAGAGTGTGTTGTCGCAGTAGGAGTAAATGTTTTTGTTCCATTTTGAGGCTGACTATTTTCTACTGGTTTACTTTCTGGTAACCAAGCTGGTTTAGTAGGATCTGTTTTTAGAGTTGGTGAGCTTTTTTCAGGCACCGGAGTAGGCTTTGCAGATGCATCTATTCTCTCTTGTTTTGGACTTCCTGGTCCCTTACTTATTTTGAGGTCCTTTATGGGGAGAGTTTCAACTATGTTTGCTGATGCTGATGCCAATGTTGTTGGAGTTACAGGTTTTTGTTCCTGTGACTTGTCAGGTGTGTAGGTTTTGTTATGGTTTTGACCTTGAACGAAATTCTTAGCATGTACATTAAACTGATGTGGTGTTGATTGATGCGGCGGCTGCTGTGGTATTGGCATCGGTGCTGGGTGGTGAGGTGGTGGTAAATATATGGGAGGCATGTACTCCACTCCGCCTTCGACCGAGGCTCCATATGGCGGGCCGTAGTGTGCTGTCGCGTAATATGCGTCCATTGCTTCTTGCTCCATCACTACTTCTTGCTGATACTCATCTGGTCCCTTTTCAGCATCACCCTCTACTGGCATTGGGTATTCTGGGTAATATGATGGGTATGCATATGGCCCATACACCAATGGTTGGTACATGGGGAGATGGTACAAAGGGGCGCCTTGAGCTTGTGCGGCGGGATAGTATTGTGAATAGGGAACGTAATACGGTGGCGGTTGTGGTGGAGGAGGGGATGGAGGTCGTTTGCTGCGTCGGTCTCTTCTGTGGTTTCTCGAATTGCGTTCCACTTGTGGCGGTGGAGGGACGTATTGAGCTTGCGGTGGCTGGTAGTACTGGCCCATGTATCCGTGCACGTTGACATTAGCTGTGACCTGACTGACATATACGTTGGGGGGTGCGACGGGCCATTGGTGCGGCGGCGGCGGCGGGTAGGTGGGAGGCTGGACATAGGGCGGCGGCGCGTGGGGCGGAGCACCGGCGCTCCGCTGCGGCGAGTGGGGCGCCATGTCGCACTCGCCGCCCGACAGGCTATCCAGGCTGCTCGACACGGTCGGTGGCCCCGCCGTGCTTGATGAACAAGATGAAATATCTACAAACAATATCATTTAACAAATTTATTAACCATCCTTTGCTGACTAAAGTTTAACAGAATTTATGTTTTAAAGACCTAAGAAACACGAGGTAATTTACGTAATGCCTTTAAAAGAAGTTGTCTTAGATTGACTCTTATTGATCATTATATGTTCAAAATATCAAATTTAGATTTACAACATTTGGGTAAACTATAAGTTTTACTTGCCTCTGTTACAGTATTATAACTAGATATATTACGAGGACTTACCTACAGCTGGATCTGCCCAACCGGTGCTTACGGTGGACTTAGTAGCAGGGTTATTTTCAAAGAGAGCACACTGCAAACTGCTCAGTTCCGCTTCTTTCACATCTGACAAGTCTAGGAACTCATATTCCTGCAACACGCCACAAATTTTCAACAGTGATCTTAAAGCTAATATACTCTCTTTTCCATCTTCAGTTCAGCCAATTTTAGATTTGTATAGTTTTTTTTTTCAATCTTTGCTCATTTTCCGCAGTATGCGGTAGGTACCTTTTATGATAAAGTCATTTATTTTGTTTATTCTATTAAATCGAATAATACTTCAACAATTACATATTTATATAGGCATTATGTTTTGTATTATGTTTTTAAATGTGTAGGCTTCAAATTTTAATTTTAACTTTATACATAAAAAGATCAAGATCTCTAGATAGTACTAGAAAGTTTTGAGTTTAAACTGAAAAAATCTACCAAAAGAAAAGAATTTTGGAATAACTACATAATGTGTATGCAACACATTATGTATTACTCTTAAGTAGAAAGCCTGATGTATTATTGTGATATCTAACATAAATATCTTTAAAATATCCCTAAAACAAATATAATGAAAATATAGCATATATAGTAACATGAGTCTAAGCAGAAAATTTGTTTAATAATATATAAATTAATATCAACTTTTCCGTCAATCTATAACCAAAGCAATTCAATCACACTACAGTACTACGTAACCAAGAATTTAAACTTTGCAACCCATACTATAATATTAAAATTCAAGGACTTTTCGACATGCAATTTACATAATCATATTCAAGCCAATAAAGCAATCTCCATTCGGAACAATATTTGAAAATAAAATAAATTCCTCTACTGTAACTTGTGAAAATGTATTAAACTAGCCGAAGCGCTTCCACTATACGAATATTTATCAAATTATGTTAAATCTAGGGAGCGAATTCTAAAAAACCGTGACACGTGTTCAATTAAATATTATTATGAGTCTGAATTTCAAATTTTATAAAAATCGGTTCCGATTTAAGTTTTTTTTCCCCATACAAACTGTCAACGCCCCCTAGGGTTAACATTTTTCCAAATCCTTTGGTGTGTTGTCCACATTACACAACTAAATATCTGTCCATATTTCACGTTTCGACGCGCAGTGGTTACGGCTGAGCGTGCATCTTACCTCAGTCACTGGCAACATGTCCTTTTTTATATATATAGACTATAACTGAGATTCTATAAGATACATAGTATTACAATATAAAATAATAATTTAATCCATATCTATATTATAAATTCGAAAGTAACTCGGTCTGTCTGTCTTTGTAGCAATCAGGGCCAAACCGGTGATACGATTGTGATAAAATTTCATACAGGGTAACGGGGTGGTCATACTTTGTTACTTTTTTCTCATATTTTTAATATTCTCTATAATAATATATTAAATTATTTATCACTTTGACATGCTATTTATCTCAACCGTCGCTAAGCAACAAGGAATTTTGGTTGTTTAAAAGAAAAGAAAAGGAAGAGGTCGTCCGAAATGAGCGCTTACATGGCGTGCGCTGACTCGGTCTTATGAGACACATAAAAACAACGTTTTACAAAAATATTGCCCTGTAAAATATCTATTAAAGAGTCTACTACCATTATCTAAAAAGTACTCCACTTTAATATATTTAATTTAAATATATCGGCTTATTGTTAATGTAATTCGAGTAGTGGATTAGGTAGATTTTTTAAATTGCTTGGTGTTGTGTAAGTTTTGATCTTGCGCGGTCTAGCCTGCTACTAATTATTTAATGTCATTTAAGTGTGTTTAGCTATGTATACCGTTGTTATACTTAATAAATATTCATTTTAATCTTTTGGGATTTTATTTCATATTTCTCTTAAACATTATCGTATTTAATATAGAAAAATTTAGTTATTTCATATAAATGTTAAAAAACGTTTTTCCCGAGTAAATTCCAGTATAAAAAGCAGCATACGTGTAGCTCCATAACTCAATCTATGGGTCTCTGAACGAGTAAAACTGTGAAGAAATGAGTTCAGCTGTTCAGTACATACAGTTTGTATTTGTGTATCATGTATAAAAAACGGTCAATGCAATGGAAACCTTGCAATTATCAATTATTTTTTGTCACAAAATGCCTCACTGTGATTTATTTGAGAGAGAGATTGCATATATTTTTCTATTTTGATTAGATTATGAAGGGAAGAAATACACAGTAGTGTTATATAGCCACAGCCACAGCACATATGTCTATCTCTTAAGGATAACACACATAGCATTATTTTTTTTAAATTGTTTTATAATAATATAGATTATAATTTGTGTTACTTTTAATTTTAATACTTTTAAATATTTATTTTACGTTAATAATATTGGTAATACAAGTTTTTTTATTACAATTCTAAGTATATATTAATAATACACATTCTGCCACTTGTAAATTGTAGACTTGGATATTTATAAGCACTGTAATAAAAAAAGATTCATTTTAGATTAAACTGTAATATACATTATTTTACAATTATTTCAGTCAGTATATAAAGGTTCTATAAATGGTTGCGAGTTCAATTCCCATTCAAAGGAATAATTTACTTTCATCATCTCGCTCGGGTAACTAGACCAAGTGCAGTGTTCAGGTGTCACTCAACACAAAATATCCCAAAATGTGGGCATCGAGCTGGGATAGTGTCTTAGTAATAAAAATATTTTTTGTTATATATTAAATAAAACAAGTACATTAGAAAAATCAGTATATGTAATTTTATATTTAAATATAATATATGTAAAATAGTAAATATTCAAATGATAATAAAGTGAGCGTTTGAGATAAGAAATTACAAGTCATTTGTAAAGATGGAACAATAAATATGAAAAAGTAAAATTAATCATCATTATATAGTAGAATTAAATCATTATTATTGAATTAGTTTCTAACTAAAAGTTTGATAGTTTTTTTGAGAAAATGTATGACTAGGTATGACAGTTGTTAGCACTATTTTTAATTTTGTAAACTTCTTTTTCTATGCAATAAAGGTATATTAACATGATTTTGACAATTATTTATTTCAGAAATCTTGTTAAATTTATTAGACTATGGGATAGGTTTCAGACATAGGAAAAATAGTAATTTTAGAAGTAGCACAGAAGTCAGTATGAATTTCTTTTTAAAGTATCAGTAAAATCAGCAATTTTGAATTTCACAAGCAGAAAGTATTATTATGATAAAGATAGAAATTCTTAGAAAATCATCAGACATTGCTGCCTCAGTTTCAAAATGTAACATATTCAGTTTGTCTATCAGAGTCGGGAAATGGAAATAATTAAAATATAACATTCTTCCAGCAGGTATAAAACTCAGCCACAACCATCGATTTATAGTCAAACACTGTCTCACATTTTTAGAATTATAGAAAAAAATACTTCACTTTAAAATCAACATATAATTTTATACACCTCACTAATTAGATATTTCTACAAAAATAATATTAAAAGGAAATGGTAAGAATGACTTATTTAATTTTATTGCTGAATCATTTATTTTAATATTAAGTCAATAAAAAATATATTAATGTAGTAATTATTGCGAAAAATACATGCTTGTGCAGCAAAATTATTTATTCGCTAAGCTGAATAAAATTTGTGTTTTTGAACAGTTATTTGTATTTGTCAAACCATATACTTTTAACAGATATAATTTTTTAATGTGTGTAATGATGGAAATAAAAAAATACAAAAATATAATATATATAATAAATATTGAGGAAAAATTAACAAAATACAGAAAACTGAATTTAAATTGGTTAAGCCGTTGCTGAGATTACCCTGCATGAATACAGAAAGACAAAAAAAATCATTGTTTGGATTCTAGTCTCACTATACTCATATTTTCCATGTAATGATAACAATCAGTGACAATTTTATTATATCTATAGATAACATAATAATGAAAAATAAGTTTCACATCAGTAAAATATATAATTGCAAGTATTAAGAAGTTAAGTCAGTAATAGAACTTCTCATATTTAAGATAACATAGTAACAACTAAATTGGTCAAACTAATTATAATACAAATAATTATAAACTATACTACAGTAGTATAATTTAATTCCGAGTTGCAACTTACTTCTTCCTTTTTAATATAATTAAGTTAATTAATGTATTCAAATGAAGCAATTGAAACGGCTTTTATTTTTTATTATTAACTATTTATTTATCTAATTTAATGTAGCAATAAAGTTCTGTATTTGTACCTACGAAACTAAAATGAAAAGTAACCTACAAGGAAGATGCAAAACGTTCATAGATGACAGCACCATATGAACATTGGACCTCATTACTTTATGTCAAATTTATAGGTTATAAATACTTTATTTATAAATACGACTACATAATAAGCACATTGAGTAAGATAATAAATATATTAATTGTCAAGCTACATTATACTGGACATAAATATATACTTGGGTCGGTACCGACTAAATAACAACAACAAAACCATCTATGCACATGTGGTTTGTCAAGTCATGTAATACGATGCAATGCAAAAGTGAAAATGACATACCTAGAATCAATGTTTAATGAATCTCTTCCGTCTTAATCCTTTTAAAGCATGAATATTTGCCTCTAATCATTTCTTGTTAAAACTTAAAGCCAACAAATATGCGGAACGTTTGGAGGACTATAAGATGGCGTAACAACGCTCGGTTGCCGGGTGCCATGTATTGACAAATCTTAATCAAACTTTATAACTTTATCGTGAAAACCTATATTAAAAATCATCTATCTTAAGAAAACTATTATCACTTACCTCCCACGTGCACACAATTCTGGAAAGAGATATTTTATCTAATGTAATGGCTAGTTTCAATATCACCAAAACAAGAAACAAAAGCCAAACAAAATTTTATAATATTGCTGTAACTATGGAATCCTTACCGTTTTCATCAAATCCATGGCCTTTTACAGAACACCATTACGAATAATATTACTTGAAAATTACATATATAAGAGGACTATAGCGTTGCGGAACAAAAATCGTGAAACGGGATCAACGTCGAGGCCGTGCACTCACCAACACATAACAGGATGTGATAAAACCCGCGCCATTTTCTATTTCATTTATTTCAACCAATAGAATTACGAGTTTCGAACCACAGATATCAGATATTAAAGTACGATTTCAATATTGGCATGATTGCTCGGATATTACGCAATTTCATAGACAATTATTTGAATTTATTTATATTTTATAAGAGATAATAAATACTATAATTGATACAGAAAAAAACTAACAAATCAATTTATATTCGTATATATAATAAAGAAGAATCCTTTTCCATGTAAAATATTACTTTATTAAAATTATTTTATATGGCAAGAAAATTAAGGCGCGATTTTTAAATGTTTCGAAATTTAAAAAATCTTGTTTGTTAGGAGTTGTGGTCATTATATTTTATTATTGGAATGGAAAAAACAGAGATGTCATAATATTAAATTAAATTAGCTTCATGCTGTATCCTGCACACAGCAGGGTAGGTAGAGGGAACCCAGTGTTAAAGCACTCCGTCCCCCATTTTCTGCCGAATTCTGGAACCTTTGCATTGTGTTGATTGGAACTCAACGCCGCGCTTTGCCTCTTCACCAGAGCGAAGAAATGGAAATATAAATGTAAATAAATATTTCGCTTTCTCGCGTGGGGATCGAACTCACAACCGTCGTGTTACGGTCACACCCTTGTGCCGCTGTGCCTCGACATTCTCAGAAATATCTTAATACATAAAATTTCACTAATTGGTACAACGAAATCAACTTTAATAAAATTGAATTAATTATTAACAATGGGCAAAATTTATGGAACCTGAGACCACCCTCCAATAGTAATAACATGTATGTCATTTTTGATTGGATAGGTTCCGTAGGGAGTTAAGGACGACTCTTGTTATGTCAGCTTTGTTGTTACACTTGTCCGTCGTGATATACACTATATTTTTTTACCTTAAAAACTCCATCGTGTATTCTCCACACAAGGTGATATTGCCATAGTGCCATATGTGCTCAAATGATACACTTAATGCCATAATCAAAGAACTGTACCATACATACATTAGTTATAAGTTTCGAAAGTTCGTTTAAGGGTTAAAATTTTTTGGGGTGGAAAAAAAAACAAATGATTAATTGATAAAGACATTTATTTATTATTATAATTATATTCACAAACTTTGTAATATAACTTGTTAAAATTTTTTTAGTCATTTCTTGTAGTGTAGCTTGTAGGGCATGAAGACAGAATAATATTTCCACTTTTAATAGAAATCTTAGTAACAGGAACCTTACATATTGGATGATTATTACTGTAGTTTAATATGAATTTATAACCATCGCATATAGTCACCGGCAGATAAGGTCCGATAAAGTATATTTATTTTTGTATGCTTCAATAATATCTTCCACTGGACCTTATTTATGGTTTTATCAATACTTTAGCTACTTATTATATATTTTTTAACTAGCATTTCATAGAATCCTTTCAATTATTTGCTATTTGCTCTATCACTCTATTATTTCGTAGATTGAAAATATAATTACAGAATACGTGCGTCACCTTACCTGCCTACGACTATTAAGAGAGCCTCTTATCTTAACAAATATTGTCCTGTTTGCTCTGTCGCCTAATTCGGCTGCTACGTGAGGTGCTGAACTATATACTGTTTGACTTATAATATTAACACGTCACCATTTAGTATATAATATTTAGTATATAATACAAATTAGTTAGATGCAAGAGCAAGGTAAATCGATGTATGTAGTTCTAAAACTTAATGGATATTTTATTTGATAGAATTGGAAAAATTATAGCTTAATATTTTCTCAAATGTTTTTATTTTTTAATTTTAGTTGAGTTTTTAGATACACGAAACTATTTATTTACATATATGAAGTTATATACTCCATAACAAAGAGGCTATGATATCGAATTCGCGGTTCTCTATATATATTGCATATTCTTATGATAAGGAACTAAAGTAAACATTGAATGCTGTGATCTTCATATGAACATATTATTTGCCGACCAAACAAGCACACGAGGTATCTACGAAATAAGTGAGACTCGAAACGTTATTGGAATCTATCTTATATAATAATATTTTTTATGTATAAAGAAATGTATAGAAAATATATTAACTAAATGATGTTTTTACAAGTGTTACGTTCACTCACCTATCTACTACGGTCTTCACATTTTTTTAATGTTGTAAAACAAAATATGCTTAGAATAATGAATCAAACAGAATTCATTTAAGTATTTATATAGAGCAATATATTTATTTTTATTATTCTTTGTTATTTAGGTGTAGATAGTGTGAATAGAATAATAATTTATTATATTTAGTAGTACAATAGTGTCGATGTATTTGTATTATTATGTGTCATTATTAGGTTAAATAATGCCAACATACGTTTTTTCATATACCTATGTAAATCTATTAATAAATAGTATGTAAATATTACATATAATATATTTAGATATTTATCATTCGCTCTATAACCGAGATTCTATCTTGCGTTGAGGCTAGATTGCATATATTAGAGTAAGTACAAACCATTCATGCAAATTTTACTGGTATTTGAAAGCTAAAAGCAATGTAGATGGAAAACAAGATGACACAAATTTTCTAAGAGCTTTTAGTCTTCGATTGAGATGAATATTGTATATACATATATCAAGATTAGAATTGTGGAAGAGAAATTAAATAAGTATATTTACTTATTTTATTTATTTGTAGGGACAAAATGTGCTATTTAGAAATATGACAATTTGCGTTACGGAACTCAACGCCGCGTTTTAATAATTAAAAGTTATTATTTGTACACATTCATAAATGCAGATTTTGTAATTATCCATAAATTGTTAGTATTATATATAGCTTATATTTTAATATAGCAAATCTTTTTTTTATTTGAACGTTCCATCGCAATTAATATTTTTAAAAGCTGGAAATATGTATATCTCTGGTATAAATATTAAAGTTAATTTGATATATCAAAAATTATAATAAACATTTTCTTGTTCTTTTAATATTATCTAATATTTTTATAAGTATTGTCAATATACTCGTATTAATGTAATAAAAGATAAGACGTTACGTCGATACTTCCCTTGTAATATTAATCGTTTTATTGTAAAATATTTCCGCGAATATTCATCTCTTTGCTTAGGTGTTTTTAAATTACAAATTTTTCATCAGATTTTTCTACGAATTTAAATATTTATATCAGAAAATCGAGTGATAGTCGCTAGGTCAAGGTAAATCACTAAAATTAAGCTTATATTTAAAATAAAACGAAGGTAACTTCCCGTACTTTCAATTTGATTCATCTTGGCACATTCCGAGTGGATGTGGGTGTTAAGATTATAGACGAGGTTTTAGTAGAAGAGCTTAGTTGTGTTGTAAGGTAATATAATAGTATCAAAAATATTCATGAATGGATTATAACTTTCTGACTTGCACAATATATCCAATACATTAGCTTGTTATAATTGTACAAAAATTATTGATAATTTATTTTTATAAAATTATAAGTTAAAGTATTCGTAGCGTACGGGCACAATGTGTAACTGTAAAATCGACTGGTCGTGGGTTCGATACCCACTCGAGGAGATGAAGTTCTGAGTTCTGCCACTCAACACGCAATGCCTCCTGAATTCGGCAGAAAGTGGGGAACAGAGTGTCTTAACACCAGGTTTAACACCCTGCTGTGTACAGGATAGAGCGTGAAGCTGAAAAAAAATGATAAATATTATTATATACACTATAAAGGCGGTCGTTGTGGGTTCGATTCCTAATTATTTTTTATTAAAAAATATTTTTTTTCGCTCTAGTAACAAGACGAAGTGCGGCGTTGACTTCCCCCATTCAACAAGCAATATCTCGTACATTCTTGGTGGAAAGCGGGGAACGGAGTGTCTTAACACTAGGTTTCTTTTGCCTACCCTTCTGTATACGGGATACTGCGTGAAACAGAAAAATAATTTTATTCTCTTAGTCTTATTTTAGTAATTTTGTGAAAATGAATACTCACGAAACCTTAGTCATAAATTTCTTTACCACCATTTAGTGATCATTTCTTAAATCCGATCCCACTTAAGCTTTCCACCTTCCTATGTTTTAAATTAACGCATTATCTACGGACGGTAGCGTTCGTTATTCTATAATTAATTGTTTAAAATTTTTTTATAAGAAATTGTTTAAAATAATTTTAACGAGTTTTTTCGTATTTAATGTAAGAAAAGTTGGTTTCCAGCTTAAAACTATGAAGTATGCTACTTTTCTGAGCTTTCTGCATTGAAAGTGTATATGAAAATGTAAAAGTTTGTAGTGAGTGCTTTCATACGACCATGCTGTAATTTATACACAGTGCAATAAGAACTAATAAAACTACAACTAAGTTTTTAAGTTAATATTTAACAGATGAAATATAAATATGTCATCAAAATAATATTATTATTGTTTATTTATTACATATTTTTGCTGAAACTTTGACGCTTATTAGTCTAATTTATGTAAAATTTATGATTGCTAGTATGACGTAGTTTGCCTCAAACTTACACAACCTTGAGAGTATCTAGCGGAAGTAAATTCTCACGTACAGGCTCTGGAAATATTAAATTAAATATATATTTTTTATATTATTCTTAATGTAGCCTGTCATGGCGCAGATGCACAAAATCTGACTGTAAAACCGACCGCTCGACACCAGAGCGATGAAATGGAAATATAAATTTATATACATATTTCGTCTCCTCGAGTGAGGATCGAACCCAAAACCGTTGCGCTTACGGGCGGCATCTTTGTGCCACTGCGCCACGACGGCCTCATTTAAATATGGGCGTATTAACTTTAATGTGGATGATTTTAGTTACCTTTAGCGGAAAGGGACCCTAGGATCTTACGAAACGAAATCAAAACTATTGAAAATTTCTAAAAATTGTCAAAGTAAACATATTTTACACAGCATGAATAAATCACACACACTTGCTTATTATTATTTTTTTATGCGATATTGCGAACATATTTATATAATATGTTCGCAAAACCACGCTCGAGAATCAACACGCTGTCTATAATTATTGAGTTAAGCGTTACGTAGCTTTTTACCTTAATTCGTAGAGGTTGAATTAAAGAATTTTATTTAAAATCTTTTTGAATAAATGCTCTATTTGCAATAAAAATACTTTCTGCAACTGGTTATCCCATTTATGAACTACCATAGTCAGAGCTAAGGATATAATGGTGTGAAAGTAAGTAAGTAAAACGAGGAAACAAAGCGTTTATAAATATCGTACATGTAGATAAATGTTTCAACTGTATTTTAGGGAAGGGATAGCCGTCAACATTGAATTTTGTCAGAATAATTCAATTTGCAAACCCTTTATTGGATTTTTGCTCAATCTTTGACCACTTACTGAATTTTTTGAAGCGTGTAACGTGAAAAAACTTTTCAAATCGTATAATGTTATGTATAATATCACTCTTTATACAGCATATAAAATATAGACCATTTAATTAAAAATCTTTAATTTAAACATAAAAACTGAAACTATCAGAAAAAATCAAAAAACTATCAAGGCAAAGCAGTTTATCAATATTTTGAAAATGTTATTCCAAACGTAATATAACGTAAACGTAACGTAACGTAAAAATTGAACGTACAAATAGCTTCTCCTTGGACGCTTGTCAAGATGTGCAGGTTCGAGTCCTGTTCAGTATGTTTTTTAAAGAGTATTAACAATCCAACATTATATTTAAATAACCAATTATCTATAGTAAGCATATAGATAATGAACCCAGATATTTTTTATTGACAGAAAGATTTTTTTACTAAAGTGTGAATTTCTCTCTAAACGTTCAATAAATAGAAAAGGTCCAATTAATATTTATTATACAAACGCGGGAACCGTTTGAAAAACTTTATTACAGAAACAGAGAAAGTCTGCTCATATAACTTTGTTCGATCTTACGTCAAAATACAAATAAAAATAAGAGAGCATTTATGTACTACTTTCGTGTTCTAATAATTTTATCATTTTTAAGTCAATATCCATACATTAAAAAAAATTAAAGTTTCAGCTAAATCAATAAAACAGTGATTGTGTAGTAATTTCATCGAACAAAATATTTTAAATTCATATAACTTTTTTGCTTCCGAGCCCATTGAACTAAAACAAATTCTTTTCCATATATATATACCTATTCTATGTACAGACAGCGATAAGTTACAATTTTATTATATTATATGTATAGATAGATATGATAGATATTTGGGAAGTATGTTCAGCAGAGATGGAAGATACGAGATGAATGATGTGGAAAGGCATATTGCTGCCGGTAACAGCTATCATACGGCACCGAATCGTGGGTATCGCAGAAGAAGAATGAACGAAAATTACTTACATAAATAATTTTATTAAAAATTTAATTAGAGATTTTCTAATATGGAGGATTAACTTGACTTTGTTACTTATTCATCGAAGCCTGATACACAGATAAGTATCGAAAAACAACAAAGTGGGATTATGTTCTGGAATCTATCAAGATTACCGATGAGATTTTCTGTTTGTAATTACTATCTCCTACAAATCTCATTGAGTTTAAGCGTTACGTAAAATTATGTCGGGTAATTCCATTCTATTTTTAGTATTGCAATGTTATGCATTTTATTTTATCATATTATTTTCAGAATATATATATTTTTTTTTGAGTTGTGCATAAGGTAAAAGTAGTAAAAATGTGTGTGGCAGACATGTGTGTTAAATATAAATATACTTTGTCAAAATTGAGCATATATTTACATATTGTGTAAAGCTTACATTCAATATCATGATTAAAAGTGTTAGTACATATTTAACTTTATATGATGGATTTGTGTTCGGGTTCAGGTTATTTAATGTCGGAGATTTTTTATAGAATAATATATTATATTATTCGTTAATTATATTATATACGTTAATTTTTTTATACGTTTTATAATAGTTTGAATTGCCATAGCTCTCTACACAAATATCTAACACGCCACTGACTGATATACATTCAAAATAAATAAATAGTTAATAGAAAAATGCGCCGTGGAGTTCTTCCACAATGGAAGGTGGATATGGAAAACGGACAAACATATATATACGTATCTACTTCAGAAGCAGTTTCATTTATCAATATTTATCGATGAACAAAAAGAAAATGTAAAGCAATAATTACAAGACAAGTTTTCTTTGATTTGCAGTTGCCAAGGTGTCGGGTGACCTATTTTAGTATCAAAACTTGTGGGATTTCTATTCTTTTGTGGTCTGAGATTATGAGTTGGACTTTTCGAAATATAGGTTGTAGTTGTTGTTTTAAAAGTTTTATAAATACTCGATGGCTGAATATGATTCTTTGGCTATTAATTAATGGCAGAGGCTTCGGTTTTTTGCTGATGGACTAATACGAACTAAATATAGAAATTAGTAAATATGATAATAAATAATAATAAATAATAAATCAATAATAATAAATAAAGTATTTTTTATTTCCCCTCATTTCTATGAGATGCCGTCGTGGCGCAGTGGCACAAAGGTGCCGCTCGCAACTGCGACGGTTGTGGGTTCGATTCCCACTCGAAGAAGTGAAATATTTCTTTACGTTTATATTTCCATTTTTCTACGCTCTGGTGTCGAGGCAAAGCGAGGCGGTGAGTTCTGCCACTCAACACGCAATATCTCCAGAATTCGGCAGAAAGTGGGGAATGGAGTGTCTTAACACCGAGGTTCCCTCTGCCTACCCTGCTGTGTGCGGGATACAGCGTGAACATGAAAAAAAAATCTATGAGAAAACAAGACAACGCACCCTGCGTTGCTGTTATCCACCAATCGATAGACAATGTTTCAAATGAGGAAAGCGGAGAAGGGACTGACTTGACAATAGGTTCTCCTCTATCTGTTCTGCTATACGTAGTATTATTTAAACAAATTATGAATAGCAGCACTTTTATAATACAAATGTATTTTACATTACAATGCTGTTGGGACGTATCCGATTTAACGTGACAGACGATCGTACCTTCAAATTCCACTCGAGAGAATATTTTTATGTATAATATCTGTTTTACTATCCGACTAAGTAATAGAGATGTACGTCATTGAATATTGTCACCTAGAGTACGATACTCTTTTAATATGTGAAAACTGGGAAATGGATAAAAAAAACATAATATTTTTGTAAGACGTTTTCATAAGGTCGGTGTATAATTCTATGTAACTATCTAAGAAACTGAATTTGGCCCACTTGATGTATTATTGTAATATCTTGAAGCTTTATTTTATGTAGCTTAGGTGACACAGTGGAACTCTTATCCAATCCTCTAGTATGGGTTTTATATATTACTTTTTACTGCACAATAAAGGCGTGTTTTCTTAACACCACTCTGAATTTTCTTCTGTATTTAAATCTATTACAATATATTAAGTTTTTATTTAAAAAAAAAAACCATCAGTCATCATTTAATTCCACAAAAAGCTACTCCATAAAACTTACTTTAGACATAAATTTATCGTTTTACCTATTAAAAGCTACATCGCCCCGAGCATACGTAGGCTTCAAGCTTATACGAGCATCCGTTTTGTGTCGAGATTTAATATGTAAATACTTTCTGTACGTTACGTTTCCATTTATAAATTTAAAATGTAGAAAACACGTAATAATATACTCAACTCATGCTTCTTTTGCTAATTACACGAGAGAAATGGTAAAACTCGAGTGAAATTATGACATTAATATAAAACGGTGTGTATGTTACAATTTTCTTCATTATTTGTAGCGTGGTATTTTTTTTTTGTTTTCAACCATCTGTCATATTATGCAGTATGAAGCGAACCCTCCTAGTGAACCCATTGTAAATATACCCTCTCTCTCTCTCTCTGTCTCTCCTCGTTTCACCTATATTTTTGGACATCGTCCAACGCCACATGTCTTGGGATATTAAAGTTTTTTTTTTTTACTTCAAACGTACCAACACAAATGAAACATAGGGTTTCTGCTTCCCTATTCCGCCTCCCCATTTTTATCAACCTGCATGCTCTCCAGGGAGTCATGTCTCATGCTTTATTGAAGCATGAGACAAAAACAGATTTAAAAAAGAGTGTTGATGTTATTCGAGAACATCAACACTCTTTTTTAAACCTTTTTTTAAAACATATGCTAATATTTTGTGTATATTGTCAATTAAACTTCCATAATTGTGTCAGTTACAAACAACATAACGACAAATATTTGTTTTATACAAGGCTTTTGGGACAAAAGAAATAGGTTTATAGACGTCTGTCAAAACCTTTCATCTTAATCCTACCAAGATAACATAATCGTAATGAATTATGTATATGCCTTACTCCCTTATATTAATAATTGATTATTGTTATTAGAACTAGCATATTAAATAGGCAATAATGATAATAATAATCATATGGCGACATTATATATTGGAAATATTAAAAGTTTGTTTGTTGCTTCTCTGTTTCTGGTTGTAGAGTATCGTTTTCATCTAATAATACCAGTTAATATTTAATTCTCTTTATAATGTTATTGTTTTTTTTATTATATAAAAACCGGTTAAATGTGAGTCGGACTCTCCTCACTTCAAAGCTTCCAAAACAATTTCAGGAGGCATTGACTTAGAATTTGGATCGCTGGTGTGCTGTGAGTGTGATGCCTCCGTAGATTTGGCTTAACACATTCTGACCAGCTTGGGCCCCACAACGCCATCGGGACTGGTCTGCGATGGTTTCCTTCTCACTTTCCGCCGATCTCACAACCTTCGCGATTACTGTCACACACTCGTGGCACTGCGCCACCACGGTCTCAATTTATATAGCAATAATCTATGGTCTACAAAAAAAAACAGAATAATTTTAAGCACTTAAAAAGCAAGAATATCAAAAGTCAAGATACAGATGACCTTACATTATTTTGTACACTATGTAGGTACTGGTCTTCATCGCGACATCTTTTTATTTCGATGTGATTTTTTCGGCTTTAATTAAGCTGAATTGTCAATACTTGCACGGAAAGCTCGAATCTCACACGAAACGGCTTATATTACCATATAGTAGATTCATTAGTAAAATAAAGTCTAGCAGTGGCTTTAACTTACTGTAATGTGTTTGGAAAATGATGTAATTTTTTTTAAATGCGATATAAGTAAAATATATTATAAATATTAAAATATTATATTAAACAGGATATATTTACTTGAAACCTTTTTTTAAAGCAGGGTAGGCATAGGGAGCCTAATGTTAAGATACTCTGCACCTCACTTTTTGACGAATACTGGAAGTAATGCGTGGCGGAACTCAACGCCGCGTTTTGGAAAGCGACGACAAAAGTCACCAAATCGAAGAAATGAAACGAGAATATCAATTAATTAATTTCCTCGTACGGAAACCTACCCCACAATTGAGTGTCGCCACTGAACCAACAATGACTTCAGAATTTAACCGAAAATGGGGAACACAGTGTCTCAACACTCTATTCCTCCTATACTGCTGAAATATCCACAATAATCATAAGTATGTTTATTGCTCTACGATGTACTCTGTAATAACTTAAACATATAAAAAAATATATTTTTATTAAGAATTACTCTAATTTTGCTCACTAGAAATAACTTAATGTTAGGTGGAAGAGATTATATTTAAAGAATAGAAGAAAGTAAGTAAAGTAAATAAAATACTCTTTAGTTATAAAATATTTTAGGAGTAAAGTTGAAAAGTCTGTAAATACGATGTTTGTGAGTTCGGTATTCATTTGGGGAAGTTAATTTTATATTCCTCTGTTATAGTAAGGCGTGGGTGGCGTAGATAACTACCATTTAATACGCAATGAGATAATTCTCAAGTTTTGGGGAAAAATGAAAGCCGAAATGTAGGTTCTTTTTTATATATGTAAGTGTACAGAGTGAATCTGAAGACAAGACTAAAGATATAGTACATGTTTATGTACATTGCTATAGCTTTCCTGAAAAAGGCTGTTTAATATTTTCATTTCGTCGCTCTGGCTTTGAGACAAAACGTGGCGTTGAGTTCTGCCACGCGACACTTCAGAATTAGATGAAAAATATGGAACGGATTGTCTTAACCCAAGGACTTCTCTTCCTATATATATGGTGTGCGGGATACAGAGTAAAGCTAAAAATAACTTTTTTTTTGTAAGGTTTTAAAAAATTCTATGTTGACTCTTATTATGTATCAAAAGTACAAAGGATGACAGTAATGCAAACGTTTTAGCGACATTGTGTTAAAGAAAAATACATAAATTTAATGAAATATAATAGTTAAATTTAAATTAAATTAAAAAATGAAATTGCAAATAATAGTATTTATATGAATTTCACATCTTGGATCACATATCTACTATTTTAATCGTTTCTCTGGTACGCTAAGCATTAAATTTATGTAGAATATTAAAGTTTTGTCAACAATTTTAAGCCAATTTTTATTTTTACATTATATATTATGCTTAATAATATGTTATTAAAATATTAGTATGACTTACCTTATATTTACTTACTTACATTATGCATAAAATATTTAAGATTTTCCAACAGGTATCTCAAACGTAGCACTTTCGTAGCACTCCGTAGGCTGGAGCCTACGCACGCCTACGCTGGGCGCGGCGTAGCGGACCAACCGCTACGGACTCGCGGTACTATATAACGAGGCACAGTGCCCCGCTTGGCCATTCCGGGTTAAACCTCTACGCGCATCTCGCGTCAGTCTGTGTTCTGTGACACGTTACGAAACTTACAGGTAAGTTAAAAGTTGCTCAGAAATAGCATTTAATGGGAATATAAGCATAAGGGCACATAAGGGAGAAATCAGGGAGTTTAAAAGTTAGTTTTGATATTTGTAGGAATTAATAAAATATTTCCAGTGGAAGTTTAAGTTATTTCTCATGAGTATTTAAACACATTAAGTTGTGTGACTTCATAAATTAGTCGACAGCTTTATGAAATCAATTGAAATACTTATTCAAGAAAAAAGTCGTCAAGTTTAAGTAATGAATAAATATATCTTGTTATTTTTAAATTTTTTGCAGTCTTCTCTAGCAGTATTAATTAACATCAATTGGAAATTTATTTTTAATATATTCATCGCTAGGTGTAGTACGTACGTATACGTGACGGTGCTTGCTGATGTGATACACTTAGTTATCTTGCAGTGAATATTTTTATTAAAAAAAATAAAATATATTTAAATATTATCTCAAGAAAATTGCGGCGGATAAGATTAATTCAAAGTAATTTTATATTTTTTTCTTTTCAATTGGACCTTAATGCAATCATTACAAATCAATATTTGATATACTAAGGACGAAATGTAATTTAATATATTTAAATTAACCCAAAGTTAAGTTACTTTATTATGAGCTGTCCATTTAAACTTTTTTTACCAGAATAAATAGTTGGTCGGAAATAATTTTTAAAAGAAGACTAATGAGACATTAATTATTTTTTCTTTCTATATTTAAATGAAGAAAATAAAATAACTCGTAATTTTATCTGTTTAATTTCTAACTTTACGAAATACTCTATGCATATATTTATAAAATCGTAAATCTTACAATTAAATGTTTTCTAACTATTACTAGTGTGATATTAAATTACTAAGCCGCTTTCTAAACTTAATTATGACAACAGATAAAAATACGATAATATTGGATTTGGTAAAATCCTAAGAAGAAAACTATTTCTAAAATTGAGCAATGCTATATGTAGTTTTAATTTATTTATCGTTTTTTTATAAATATGTCAGTACAATGCAGAGTATTACAATATTAAGTTTAATTCTGCGCTCTGTTTAACAAGAATGAGATAAAAATTACATTATATTTAAAAGTACTTTTATTAGTGGATTTTGGAATAATCACGTTCAGCCAGACATATCTTAATTGCGCTGTGGCAGCGTCTTTAGTTACTTTAAATATTTTATACCAACATAAACTAAGATATCTAAAGAAAAATTTAATAAAAAATCGATTATAATTAAATTTAAAATATAAATTAAAATAAATCAGTAAGGGACTATAGTGTTAAGACACTCCATTCTCCACTTACCGTCGAATTCTGGAGGCATTGCGTGATGAGTGGCGGAACTCAACGCCGTGCTTTGCTTCGACACCAGAGCGAAAAAATGAAAATATAAATAAATACTTCACTTTTATCTAATGGGATTCGAACCCGCAACAGTCGCACTTAGTGCAACTGCGACACGACTGGCCTCAATAAATTAATTAACTTTTATATATTTAAATCTGCATTAATCACGTAAAATTTTCTTTGGGTGTAATTCTACTTTTAGAATAGTCCAATAATTTAATGACTAATAAAGAATGAAACCAAAAAAAATAATACATTTGTGTATAATATGTAATTCTTATTATACACAAATGTATTGTTCTATTATTAATTAATAACAAATTAAAGTTTTATTTCTAGTATATCGCCTTTTTTACTATTGGTCTAAAAAAATAAACGTACCGCTATGACGTAGCTTATTAAGTGAAATTGAAACTGAATGTGGGTGTTAAAGAATAATATTAATTTCTTATTAAATTGGAATTGAAGCAACTAAAATAACTTCTCATATTAAACGTGTTATTTATATAGTTTAAAATAAGGCTCTACATCTTATAAAAATAAATAATTGTAAATAGAGTAAATATTGATATAATGGTTTTTGAATTTTGAATATTATAATACAATTGCTTATATATAATAACTTATTTCATTTCAAATAAATAATAGTAAAATATTGTTAAAAAAAACAGTAAATCACTTCTACTATATTACAATCTAATATACTTATGTGTAGATAGATAGAATATGTAGATGATTATGTCAAAATGGATCGTTTTCAATAATGACATATCTAATCCTATACACTAAATAAAATTGGTGAAAACCAATTTAATAACAGAGTGGTGAGAACGCAGTGGTGGTAGGAAATTATTCTCGCGTATACTAAATATAAATTACCATACATCATTATTATAATAATATACAATTGTTAATTATTTGCTGTATCTGTTAATTACATATATATATATATAAATTTATTACATAATCTTATGTAAAATTTGAAACTTAAATTTAAAACTATCGCGAGCAGGAAGTTTATTATCATTGCGACTGGCGTCTGATTATAATAATAGTAGCATTGCAATGTGCTTTGGAGCCAAGTGGACATGATGAAAACATGTAGATACATCAATTAATAAAAGGAAAATGGAAAACTTTAAGTGAAATAAAAACATAAATAGTAACGAAACCTTTTTTAATAAAAAATCGAATACAACATTTTTGTAAAAAATTTCGACCGCATTTTTCTTTTTGAATCTTTTATTCTCACGTCCATTTTTTCTATCTTGTTTCAATAAAAATGTGACGACAACAACAAAAAGTTGACATTAAAAAAGGGTAAGCTTTAATCAGAGAAATCTCTTTTTATCTTCTAGATTACGTCAAACGTTTAAAATAAATAATTATAATGTTTACACGGCAGGACTAAAATAAGCATGTAATACAAAGCAGAGCTTATTTCCAAATAAGCAAACAATAAATAATATAAACTCGAATTTTGGAGGAATTGCATTGTTGAGTGGCGGAAATCAACGCTGCGCTTTGCCCCGACGCCAGAGCGAATAATTGAAAATATACATTTAAATAATTATTTGTTTTCCTCGAATGAGGATCGAACTCACAACTTTACAGTTACATTTCGTTCAGGGGCACAAAGTACAAGTTGTGCGAATTCTGAGGCCAGTGGTAGCCTGTAGGCACTGGCCTCCGAATTCGGCGGAAAGCGGGGAACTGAGTGTCCTTAACACTAGGTACCCTCCACCTACCCTGCTGTGTGCGGGAATGACAGCTGATTTATTTTTATTTAAATAATATTTCTGGACTTTCAGACTTACTTACGATTGAATATTAAAAATGTATTTATATCTTTTGTTATTTTACAATAAATTTTCAAGAGTGAATTCAACAATGTTCGTATCGAGTTTAAAAATATTCAAATTAAAATTTATTGATTTTTATTGCATAATATCCAAGTTATGAAAAGTTTACCAATACGCTACTTCTACGCTTCTAAATCTATTGAGAAGTAAAACTTATTGAACGAATAAAGAAAATATGCACATATTAGCAATATAAAGGCTAACTTTCTAAGTTACGCTAACATAAGACAATTTAAATTTGATATAGGAAGGTTCAAAAGGATAGCAAAGAGTTAATCGTGTAACAGATTTTATTGGTTCACAAAGCGAATACGAAGCCATGTTCAAGTTCTTCCACGAGCTTTCTAAGAGTTCTATACACATTTATAATTTTAATCCATTTTATTCAGTTGCCTTTTTGCATGGAGACCGTCGTGGCGCAGTGGCACAAAGGTGTCGTCCGTAAACGTGACGATTCTGGGTTCAATTCCCACTAGAGATAGTGAAATATTTCTTTACGTTTATATTTCCATTTTTCTTCGCTGTGGTGTAGAGTCAAAGCGCAGTGTTGAGATTTGCCACTCAACGCGTAATGCCTACAGAATTCGGCAGAAAGTGGGGAACGCAGTGTCTTAACTGTCTTAATACCGAGGCTCCCTCTGCCTACCCTGGTGTGTGCGGGATACAACGAATCTGATTTATTTATGTATTTATTTATTTTACTTATTGTCCTGTCCTGTATGAAAGTATGAGTTTGTTTGCTCCACTTTCACGCAAAAACTGTTAAACAGATTTTATGAAACTTTACAGTAATATTGTTTTATGCATCAGAACAACATTTAGGCTTTATATCTGTGGGCTTTACCTTTCTTGAATACAGTAATAACAAGAATAATAAATCTTTAATACATTTGCAACAGATATTTGTAAATGAACATTGGGCATTTATTATTCACATGATCTAACTACAAATCCGTTTCCTTTGTGCTGGACTGATGGACGGATAATTAGAGTTAATAGCGAACTATTTATTCCTTCTGATGTCATGGTAGAAACTTTATATTTATTTTATATTAGTGTACCGTTAGCGTTTCTTCGGAGTAGGTTGTTGTGGCAGGATATTGAAAATTGTATTCCAGCTTAAACCATAAACTTAAATATATAATTTTTCACAAATTTAAGATGTTATTCCACACTTAGGAAAGAAAAATACTTTTTAGAAAACATAAAAATTTGAACGTAGCAGAATTTGAACCCGCTACACTTTGGTAACGGTCCAAGCGCTCTGACCAACTAGACCAGCCGTAGCCGCTGTGGGTAGAAACGTGAAATTTAAACGTGAAACGTGAACGTGGACAGATGCTTATTTTTATAATGTGGACACCCATTAAGAAGGGGTTTTGAAAAATTTTCACCCTAAAGGGGAGAAATAGGCGTTGTAAGTTTGTATGGTTTTTTTTTAATTAAGCACCGATTTTTATAAAATTTGAAATTTAGACTCTTAAAAATAATTATTACTATTATAAATATATTATATTATAAATAATTATAAATATATTATAAAGAAGATGTCATGAAATAATAATATTCATCGTTACATCTTTATAGATACAAATAATCTTTATGGTTAGTTATGAAAGTTTTCCAAACATGAATAGAAATACTATTTCCAATTTGAGAGTCATATACATGACAAAGGTGTCATCAAAATTCAAAGTTTGACATTTTTTATTCTCATATGAAAACCAAACAGGCTTTATCATCATAACGTAGTTTTATTATTTCTTTTTTTATAATTTTTGACACCGGAACTAATATATTTAAGTTTGTGTATAATTTAAGCCTCTTTTACAACTTAATTATTAAACAGACAGCAGAAATAGGATTATGTGGCCAGTTATGTCGCAGTATGACGTGTGTACGCGAGTGGTTGTCAGTTTGATCCCCATGAGTAGAGGCAAAGCGCGGCGTTGAGTACCGCCACTCAATACGTAATGCCTTCAGTATTCGGTGGAAAGTGGGGAATAAAATGTCTTAATACTAGGATCGCACTGCCTAACCTGCTACGTGAAGGATATATTGTGAAGCTGATTTAATTTTGATTGAATTTTAATTTATTAAATATATTTTTTACACAATAACTTTAGCGTTTTTAATTTTGTGTTTTATATAAAACGACGGTTTCACAAGTTAAAAAAGATTATCCTTTTGATATAATTTGAATACCCCCATTGTGCTTCCGGGATCTAATTAAATTTAGAGAGCCAGTATAAAAAAAATAAAATACAATTTTGTATAAATTGAATACTGCGCAAAAACCTAATATAAATTCGTGTAAAGTCAAATAAAACCGGTCAAGTGCGAGTTGAACTCACCCACCGAGACTTCCGTTTCTATTTTAAGATTATATATATATATATAGGTCAATGGAAAGTACAACTTATAAAAGTTTACAAACTTAAGCTTACATTTTCCGTGCCGAATTTCACAATTCATGGGAATTCCCTATAAGTTTATAATACATATCAAATATAGCAATATCGCCGCGTAAATGCTCCTATCTTTTGATTGCGTTAACTTAAAAGTAGGATTTTTTCTATACTTCAAGAGATCATAGACTTTCATATTTAATATAAATTTTAGCTTTATACTTCCACGCTATCTCGAGATAAACAATCTTAAAAGACGGACAGACGGACAACAAAGTGGTTGTATAAGGGTTCCTTTTTTACAGAACCCTAAAATATCAAGCATCTAGCTGAGCTAGTAGCTTAAGTAAGCAGATTAATATACCGTCTTAACTCTCACCCATAATGGACGATGAGGTGTTTCAATTAAAAACGTAATGATACCGCGTTGGCATGAAAAGGTAATAAATGAGTGAGCCTTCGTTACATTATGAAGTAACTAATTTGACGGTTCAGCGTTTATTTTAATTTGTTGATAAATATAATATTATTATATTAAATAATAAATGAAACAATGTATTATATAATATATTTCGTAGAATAAAAACGGATATTAAAGTTAAAGATTTTAACAAACGCTTTACGCTTGTTACAACTTATTATGCATGTCTGTAGGGAGATTTTTACAAACTTTCGCTACCCAAAGATTGCTAGTAATTATCGTCTGGCAAGGGAGAATGTTATTAATCAAATATTTTTAATTATTTTAGTGGTATTCTACACTTAGATATAAAAAATTTTCTTTCCTAATTGTAGAAGCACACTTTAAAAATTTTAGAAAACTAAGTATAAAAATGTAGAGTATTCTAATTATGAGAAAATCATACAATATATTAAAAGCATCAAATCTTATTATGCGTAAGCACATTCAATTTTAATCTATATAATATATTCGATTTTTTTTTAATTACTTTGTGATCATATCGTACTGATTTTAATTTAAAGATAATTGAGTAAGCCTTAACTAGATGTCACTGCGTTGTATAAAATTAAACACCAATAGTTAAATTATAGTTAAATTATAATTAGTTATAGTGAAATTAACAGTAAATCAATAGTTTAAATGCCATAATAAATAACGGCCATACACTATTTGTATGGCCGTTATTTATTGTCATAATTTCGATTAAAACTTTAAATTAATATAGTTACTAGAAAGTTCTTATGAGAAATCTTTTGTCTTTTCTACTAATCTCATCAAGTAAGCTTTAAGTTTGATATACACTTCATTGCAGCACAAATTATTTTGTATTTTATTTTCTTTCAGAAATATTTTTTTTTCTCTTTCTATTCTATAGGAATAGCACTTGCAGTGCCACCCCATACTTTTAGTTTTGTTTTAGTTTAATTAACAGAACCAAAGAAATACTATTAATAAACTTCTGAAGCTAACACAGTAAAATTTTAATGAAATTTACGCTTAGGATCATCCGATAAATTATAAAAATCTGCGAACTTAGTCTAAATTATGAGTTGAGATTTATTACGTCTAGAGTATTAAAATTTTTATACTAAAAAATATTTTTTTTCTTAAAGATTCGGTATGTAAAATTATTTATTCTTAAAGATTCGGTAAGCACAAGATTAATAAGAAAGGCCGTTGAGGTTCAGCGGCACAGAATCTGTATCTAAATACGACGGTTGTGTTTTCGATTCCCATTCGGGGAAATGGTTAACTTTTTTTTTCTGTCCGATAACACTCAAGGAATCACGGAAATTCAAACAATTGCACTATTTAGTCTGTTTTCTACGTAGCCCTATTATTTGTTTATTAAAAGAAAAAGACTTTGAATTTTTATATGCAGATTTCTTTTTGTGTGTATATATATATTTTTTATTTTTTCATTAACTTAATATCCATTAAAATCAGGCAATACTTGAAAAAAAAATTTAAATATTATACTTTATAACTAAAATCCACAGAACAACTATATTATCTTTGACCAGATCTTTTGATTAACACTCAGCTATTCAACATTTTGACGGTAGCTGTAAGCATTGTTTGAACGTTCGAGATTTTGAAATAGCGGGATTGAACGTAATCATATCTGTTCGTTTATTTAATATCACTGGTTGAGTGGGCGGCTCACTGCTTCTATATGCAATTTCGATGTAGTTTGTCTTGCTTTGATCACACAGTGACGTTTACGCTTTTGAGCGCTACGATAATGTTATTTTCGAACTCTTTAATTTTTTTTTATATGTAGAGATTCTTTCGTAAAAAAATATACTACATTTAAATCCTCTAGATTTAAATTTAGTATATTTTTTTACTTTTTTGTGTTATTATTTTTAGCATCGTAGGCAGGTGGAACCTTGTGCTAAGACACCAATTAAGAGACTTTCGTTTTCTTACTGAAATGACTGTTTCTAAAATATTCCTTAAGTTTTTATTAAAATTTCAAATATAAAATAATATTGAAAAATATTTAATAAATGTGTCCATCGCGTTGCTTTTGTATGCATCTTACTTAGCTGTAAAGACATTTTTGACGTCGACTTGCCGATATTATCATATTATATTTAACATTTAACAAAAATTTTTGAAACGTTATTTCAATTATAATATTGGTGATTTAATATGATATCGTCGTACTTAAAAATACTTCAGACTGATAGATATTGTAGTAATTTTTATTCCTTTATTTCCTAGTTCAGTTTAATAATATTGATTTTATCTATCGTCATATAATATATATTAATGTTCGGGTAAAGGTGAGATTTTATTTATCATCTAGACGTCGAGAGGTCGAAGGTCTTTATGGTTTATGTTGTCAGTGTACTATATAAATGTATCTTGCATATCTTAAGACTGCTAATAGTAATAAATAATAAAAATTCTTGTATTATACGTCTATATAAAATTCATATTAATAGATAATACTCCCATACAGGCTGCTAATATAATATATATTTTTTAAACAGAAAATAGTATATTTTATGTGATAAATGAATTTGTTGAAAAATTACTATTTAGACATGACGATCGCTGAAAAATTTTAGTATGCTCTCCACGCTAGTAATGCTGGATGTCGATGTTACTAAGATAAATGCAATTGCATTTCTGAAGAATGCATGGATTTAAGTGAATAATTTATAATGGTTTTATGGATTGTACTTACCTACCTATAAAAATATTAGTTAGACTTTTTAATAACTTAAATTCATCTCAAGCATTATTTATAGTTTTAAACACTTTAATTTAATATATAAAATTCTAATATTTATATGAACGTTATTATTTAAAATTTAAAAATAATATTTGGAATATATCTTTTAAATAACCTCAATCTTCTCCTCTAACAATAACCTCTTAATACATAATAACAATACATTCACTTACTAATACAAAACAATCTAATACAAATAGATCCCTGAAGACCTAAATATATCATCAACTAAGAATTATTTATCTTGTAAACTAATATTGTAAATAGATACTTCCGAAACTTACCCTCTAGAAATTATTGAATGTAAATAATGCATGGTAAGATACGCCCTTGATATTGATATCTGTATCACGGCGCAGTGGAAAGGCATTTGATTGAATATAAGATGGTTGTGGGTGCGAATCCCGCTGGGATTAGATTCGATTGAGGGAATTGACTATTTTAATTTCTTTGCATTGTTAATAAGAGTAAGTGAGGCGTTGATTTCTGTAGACAGTGTCTCGAAAATTGAGTGGAAATGTCTCTAGTTAACTCTACCCGGGTTTTCAAAGGATAAAATATTTACAAATTTATAATTGTAGTTCATTTCAAACAAAACGAGTGCATTTGTCGGCAAGCTTACTTTCGCGAACTGTATAAGTGGTACTTTCCTTTGATCTACAATCCTGAAATTGGTACGGAAGCCTCTGTGGGCGAGTCTGGCACGTAACCAATTTTTCTTAATTAATTATTTCAACATATAATGTAGCTTTCAAAACAAATACCTATGTTTGTTAATATTTATTTACGATATCTCAAATTAAATTATAACTTTGCCAGATTGGGAAGGGATCATATATTCCATAAATTGCATATATTAAACTTAGTGAAGTTTGTTATATTGTGTTAACCGATTACGCTGATGTTATCTGTAATATTCATAGCATTAGTTTAATCGCTTCTTACTTGATACAAGTTTATATCGCATATAATATAATATAATTAAATTAAACATAGGTTAGACACCGCTGTTCTGAAAATTTTCAATTGTTTAATGTAAATATAATTTAGTAAGTGTATTCAAGGTGTTACAATTCTCCGTTCTCATTAAGATATTCCATTTCATATTGCTACGCGTGTTGAGTGGCGAAATTCAACCCCGCGTTTCGCTTGGAAGTAGAACGAAGAAATGAAGATATCGAAATATTACATTTGCTAGAGTGGGAATCAAACCCACAACTGTCGTGTTTACAGTCACAGTCTGACAAGTCAATGTCAATATTATTTTTGAATAATTTTAATAATAAGGGATGTATGAGCGAATTGTTTAAACAGTATGGTATATATTTTAAGCTACATTTCATCTATACCTTGCTATTTAAATAATAGTGTATTTTATTGTGAGTGACAAACAGTGTTAATTATGTAAATTTTGATTATTTTAGAGAGACTTTAAAGTAAATTACTGAAACAATTAAACGTACCCACTAAAGCCTCACCTTAATTACTCAAAGGATATTCGATTTATAAAAGACAAACAACTATTCTATCACAACAAATTTGCTATATAGGTATAAAATATATGTTATCTTTAATATTTTAATTTTATATTCAAATAAAAGTTTGATTTTCATTAATTCAGGGTGTAGTGGTGCGGTGGTATAAGGTCTGTTTATGGAAGTGACGGTTGTATTTTCAATTCTGACTAGGCTATTTTTTTAGCTTCATTCTACAACCTGCATATAGCATGGGTAACACAGAGAGCCAAGAGAGTCCTGACACTACGTTCTACGTTTGCCAAACTAATTCACGATTTGATTTATACTATATTAGTTCTGTAACGAAACTATTGAAAATCATTTAATTAACTTTCCCATATCAAATGTCATACGGGTCGGATGAATCCGTATAGTAAAATGATAATGATATTTAATTAGTGAACTTTCCGTTTGCCTCATCTTATATTGTATACATAATTAGTATAGTTCATAAGGCTAAAGGGCATGTAATTAATTATATACTTACATCGTTCAGTCCAACTTCAAAGTAAAAGTTTTAAAATACAAAGACAAAATAAAATTTAACATTTAAAATAAGCTTAAGCTAAACTTTGGGAAGAAAAACATTTAATTGACTAAATAAGTCAATTAAATGTTTTTCCTAAAAAATAATTATTAAGTTCACATTAAACATTAATAGCTTTTAAGCATTTTTATTTATTGGGAATAAATACAAACTTTTGTTTTTAAAAGACAAGCCTATTTTTTGTCTATAATAAATATAGTATGACTTGTATTTTTATCTTAAAAAACTTAACTAGAACACAGAGGCCAGTCGCGACGCAGAAGCACAGAGTGTAACTGCAAAACCGTATGGTTGCGGGTTCGATCTCCACTCGAGGAGATGCAATATTTATTTAAATTTTTATTTTCATTTCTTCGCTCTGGTGTCGAGGTAAAGCGCGGCAATGAGTAATGCCACTCAACACGCAATGCCTCCAGAATTCAGCAGAAAGTGAAGAACGGGGTGTTTTAACACTAGATTCCCTCTGCCTACCCTGCTGTATGCGGGATACAGCGTGAAGATGATTAAATTTTGATGCAATTTATTAACGTGTTTAATATATTGTAATGTATTACGTGTCTACAATTAGTTTATTAGCGTAGGACTTTTTAATAACAGGGCTAGAGTTGAAGGTGGCCAAATTACAAAGTGATTTAGGCAATCAAACGTCAGTTCAGATCAAAGGGTCGCACAGGCGTTTAAGCGAAATTCATTCTAATTTTCTACGTAGTAGTTCTAAGATGAATAGAATTCCTGAGAAGGATTATTTGAGAATATACATCCTGAATCTCATTGATTTATATGTTATGTTTTATTTTTATGTTAGATCTGATGTAATTAAAAAAATCTATTATTATTTGTGATTGTACGATTCAAAAAAAGTTACGAAAAGAATTACTAAAAATATTTTTTCACTACTACTGAGATTAAACTATTATTTGAAAATTCTAACTTAAATAATAATTATAATGCTACATATTTCTATTATTAGGTGTTCATTTAACATTATTTAAAACATATGTAATTTACATATATTTTACTATTTTACTAAACTTTTCGTCATACATTGAATTAATTTCCAAAATTTCGACAAATTTATACATAACGTATAAACGATAAAACCCTTTAATTTAAAAGTAAATTGCCATGTAGCTGTCTTGTAGGCGCGCCTGTACTTAGCGGCCATTTTAATTACCTTTTCACCACTCTACACATTTCCGTTGGGAATCCGTAATTTAATTAATTTGTAATAAAATTACGCTTCTATAACAACTAAGTGAACATTTTCACTATTATAATAACAAATCGTGTTATTAGATAGAAATTACAATTAAATATTCGTACAAAAATGCTAAGGAAATTCTTTTTCAAGTTTTTTTAGATGGCTTATTATTCTTTTTTGACCAAAAGAAAACCATATATGAAAAAAAGAAAAGAGTAAATGATATATTAAAAATATACTTCAGCGATGCACTATTCCTTAGCGAGGAAATGACAAAAATTAATTCTCCCGTACGAGAATCGAACGCACAGCTATCGCCTTTACCACCTGCCACGATGGTCTCTATGTCTTCCCATACTTACATATTTCAAGAAATTATCTACTCTTCTTAGAGCAATATAACTTCCTTTGATATAAAATATGAGTACGTACAATGAGGAATTAGCATAACATAAGCCAGGAGGGATATTCTGCGGTAAGAGCGTGCTAAATGACGATATAATGAATATTTATTCAGAATTTATTGCTCCACGTTAGAAAATATAATATAATATCAAATAATCTAAATGAGATGTACCTTCTTCTAAGTGTTGACCACATTTTTAATTAAGTTAACTCAATAAGATTAATTAGTTTCTGCCAGAATCTGAAAAAAAATCACTTTGAAATGACAACTATAAATATATACAAAATAGGTATCTATATATATTTTTTTTATTATTCTACATTTTCATCTATTTTTGTATCATTATATTTAAATGTTAAATCATAGCGTTTATATGTCTAAAACTTTTTCCTTGTTTATTCATTTGATAAACACAAAAATTTATTAAAATTATTCAATCCAGCCCAGCTTGAGCATCAAAAAAATCATTTAATTTTCTCAAATATTGGCGTAAGCAGTAGTAATATAAAACTCGGAGACGAGATAAGAGTCATGATAATAAGATTACATGGTAATGACAATTTGCTCACAAATAAAATAAAAAAGATACAGTTTCTTTTATTAAATATTATAATTATCCTTAATTGTATTCAAAAATCCTAGTCTGATAGCAAAAAATAAGTAAAATTTTAAATTGCGCGGTCATTTCCTGCGACGCGACGTTTAAAACGATGTCTGATACGTTTTTTCATTCATAAGTAGGTATTTTTTTTTGATTTCTCCCTGTATTCCACATAGAATGGTAGGCAGAGAAAACCTGGGGGCACCAGTATTAAGACACTTCCGTTTCCAATTTTTTATTGAATTCTCGGAACTCAACGCCACGCTTTGCCTCGTAACATGTCTATGCGTCAAGTTATGTGAATGTCATCAATGGTCCAGAGTACACATAACATTTACATTCCGTTACTATTATTTGTATAGAGTGACTGTCAGGAGCGTAGGCATGCATGTCAAACACACGTTCCTTTAGATATAATTAGAAATGCTACTACTGAAACTCGTTAGAATGACTGAAATTAATATTAAGCTTTCATATTTTTTTTTTACTTTATTTTGTTCAAAACTCCACCATCACTCTGGTGTCAAATCATATAAATGAACTGTATCAAACAAATTAACATAAAAGGAAATCACAATTACTATGATAAAATCTAAAAAAATTACGAGTATCTATAAATCGACGTCCATAGTATTTATTATTATGATACGTAAATACTTTAATGCTCTTATTGAGAGGTCGTCGTTAACTTCATAATATAAAGTTTCAGCTTAAGATAAAAGCTTGACATGGCTTTCAAGAAAATTGATATTGATTTGATAATATATATTATATACAAACAGATGAGAATTAGACGGGAATGTTGTTAGAAACTTAATCTGTAAAGTTAGTCCAAAGTATATTTTCGTAGTTTCGAAATTTTGTAAGCGAAAGTAGTTTTGGAAGAAGTATACTTAAATTTCAGGTATTTCTTATTTTCTTTATAATTATTTTTAAAAGCACAAGAACTTAGGTGTTGTGGATATTTTTATACTTTAAATATTATATTTTAATTGATACAATTAATTTGCACAGAATTACAAGCTATATTTACCGCTCGGGGGACTGAGTTATTTCCATTACCGCGTTCTGCCACGTCTTGTCTTGAATGCTAGTGGGAAAGGGATAAAAAACATCTGGAGACTGGGTTGTATATGTCTTCACCACCAAATGCGGGACACAGTAGGGTTTCTTATTTATTGGAAATATATATATTTTTTATAAATAATAGCGGGCTATCGGGAAAAAGAGTCATTATATACACATAATTCCTAATACTTTTAAATTGTGAACCTATTACAGCACACCATTGAATCACCAACTTGTACTAGAGTAGAATAACATACAAAGAATACATAAATATATTTAAGATATTTCAAAAATCATCTACAAAAATAAAATTGTAATTTATAATTGTATAATAATGGTATAAACTGATGACAGTCGGATATAGTATAAAGTATAGGATTAAACGAGTAATAAGGCTTCCCGGCTATATAACTCCAACAACTAGCTACGGCTTAGCAAACATTGTTAATACATTTCTCGACCAAATTAAATATATTTTACAAATTAAATATATTTAAAAAAAATAGCTTATTAATAGCTTAAAAAGTTATACTTACTAGTAGGGAGTAGTTTTTATTTTGGTATTTTTAAGTTACATCTATAAACTAATACATAAATGATTGATTTTATTGTTTTCTATTTTTTTTTATATATTATTTGTGAAAAATACTAATAAAGCTTTCTAGAAGAAAGCTACAAATTTATAGTATATCATTTATTTATCATTAAATATGTTCTCTGAGGCCATCGTGGCGCAGCGACACAAGGGTGTGACTTTAACGTGACGGTTGTGGGTTAGATTCCTACTCGAGGAAGTGAAATATTTATGTATTTTTATATTTCCATTTCACTCTCCTGTCGAGGCAAAGCGCGGCGTTGAGTTCTGCCACTCAACATGCAATGCCTCCAGAATTCGGTAGAAAGTGTGGAACAAAGTATCTTAACACTTCCCTCAGGTTTGCCTACCTTTGCCTACTCTGCTATGTGCGGGATACAGCTGAAGCTGATTAAATATGTTCTCAATATAAGGATAACTAAATAAGTGTATTATTATTTATATTTGTCAGTCTGTAATTCACGCAAAAAAACATTGTCTCTTGAAAGTTAATTGGATGGCTATTTCCATTAGAATATTATGAAAAATTCTGCATATAGCGGGTCAGGCAGAGGGAACCTCGTGTTAAAACACTCCGTCCCCTACTTTCTGCCGAATTATTCGAGGCGTATTGAGTGTTAGAAGTTCACGGCAGACGTCTGCCTTGGTGGCAGAGCAAAAGAAAATATTTATAAGTATTAATTAATTCCGTCGAGCGGTGATCGAACCAGCAGCCGTCGTTACAGTCACAACATTGTGTACTGCGCCACGGTGGCCTCAGAATATTATGGTCCTCATATTTTACGTCCAGTCACTTTATAGACATAAAGCATGAAGTTTGTCCGCATAAAAACGTACTAACAGAGGCTCTCTATGTGACAGCTATAAAAGTGTGAGTGTAGAGTTATTGTACCTATAAAAATCTATAAACCTTATGTTAGAGCTTGTTATCTAAATACGACACGAATATAATAAAGTGAAAATCAGATAACTATTGCTCGTTTCAATGTCAAAAAAAAATTAGAATTAATGGAAGAATTGTTTTTTAGTCTAACGCTATATCCGTACTTAGCAGGGTAGGCAGAGGGGATCTAACGTGAAGACACGCCGATTTCATTTTCTATTCCCAACTTTTCGCTGAACTCTAGAGGTTTTGCGTGTTGGCGGAATTCAACACCGTTTTTTGACTCGACTAAGTAATTAAAATATATATTTCATTTCTACAAACGGGAAATAGCTCACAAACTATCACATTGCACCATGATTGTCATCCAAATTAAAAATAAAATAGTTTTACAATAATAAATTAACTAAAATTAAATAATTACTTAATATAAATTATTCAAAAGTACATGAGTATTGCAATTTAATTCTATCTTACGACTTAATTTGACATAAAAGTCACGTGTTCCATTGGGCAACGTAAATACACGAACAACTCGCGAAACAACCTATTCAGGTGCTAAAAATAACGTTAGAGGTACTTACTATTATAGTACGAGTGCTTTCAGAAGAGCAAAATTTTGAAGAGCTTTCCTATAAATTTGATTGTCATTTATTTTGTTCCTTTTGGAGTGGATTCTGACGGTAGGTACATTAGCTTAGTTTAAGGTAAACCTCGTAAATGGTGGCCGAGTGGCTCCATTATGGTACGTTTTCTTGACTAAGTGCAAAGTCGTGTGAAATTCAAGAGACACGTTCGTTGACGAAACTCTACAATTTGTTATCAAAATGTCTCGGGGTCTACGTTGACTGTTTATTGATTCATTAAATACTTAGTCCATTTGTCGAGGCCAATCATGACGCAGGGGCAGGAGACTGTATGTTCAGTGGCTCTTTAAATGTCGATGGTTTCAAAGTATAATATATCCAATAGGATAAGGACAGTCCCGCCCGCTATTGTTTATGAAAAAATGGTCAAGTGCGAATCGGACCAGCGAGGGTTCTGTACAAAAATTGGAGGTTTAGAGTTTTTTCTGAAATTCAAGCTTAGCTTAGCCAGAGACTTTTGATATGATGAACTATGACTATGAACTAGCGACTTCAATACCAAATTTTGTCCCCCTTTTTTAGGATTTAACCATATACGGTTTTTATTTTTGTTACTGAACTAGCACTGACTGTAGATGCTACCTGACAAATCTATTGAAGTCAATCGGAGGTATCCTATTCATTTTGATTACTCCAAATCAGTATCACTGTGTATAATCAGACTCTCAGTTCACCCATTGCGCCACGACGGCCCCTAATTAAATTTACCTACATTTTCACTAAGCCCCAAAATAACTGACACACTATACGTATGTAGTATACTTATGTATACTTATCGTATAATACTCTTCCGCACTTCAGTATTCAAACTATTTTTTAATTGCCATTCACCATGAATTAACATTAGTTTTTCTTTTCAAAGCCATGAACATCACAGTGCTAGCGGTAATGGTGGCGGTGTGCCTCTGTGTCACTGAAGGCGCTCCCGACGGAAGGCTGACAAGAAAGCAACAACGTCCCACACGCGGCTTCAAGAACGTTGAAATGATGACCGCTAGGGGGTTTGGGAAACGCGCCCGCACTGAACGTAAGTTTATCAATTTACTTTGTTTTTTTTTTATTTGGTGGCAAATCAGTGAGAATCTAGTGTTACGACACTTTGTTCTCCATCGTGGACTTACTTTAGAAGCGTTTTTACATTGCGTTAAACGGCAGTACATATGAAATAAAAATATTTTATATCTAAATAAATATAAGTATTATTACGCGAGTACAAGTTCTATCTGCAATCATTACTTGTATCATAAATGTAATATATATTCTTGAGAAATATTCATTATACTACAAATTGAATACATTTAAAGTGACAATATTATTAGACATTTAATTTTTTATAGTACATAATTCTGTTCAAGAATGATTATAAAGAGATGCCTACAAGGGCCGTACAATTGTTTCAAAGAGATTGTTAACGCAAGTAATTTATAATATCTGATATTTTGTAACGCTAAAACGAATTAAGTTTTGAACTTGTTTGTTACGAGGTTTTGTTTTTTTTTAATCATAATTATTATAATATCTTTGTGAATTTTTTTTTTCGCAATTTATTATATAAATTTCTCTTGATATAATATAAATGCCGGCGCGTGCCTGTAAGTATGACGTTATCAAGTAATAATTATCATCGCAGGAAGAGAACACATTGTGTTAATACTAAAAATCATCGTCAATTTTTGTATTTTTATTTTCTAGTATTTATTTTATTTTCCGTAAATATTATTATAATAGAAAAAATAGTTTTCTTTTAAAATCTTTAAAAACATTTATTAAATTTAAAATCTATTGAACAAATTACACTACTGAAAGGCACAACACGTAGAATTCAATAAATATAAAAACTCACATAACCTTTGAGCTACGTGTAAAAATATTTTGTCACGATCAAGGCGACGTCGAACAACAAACGCAGTCGGAGCGTACAAACCGAGGTACACCCACATTTAAGAGCCCTTCTGTCGGGATCGCCAGAGATTTTGGCAAAAGAACACCTCAATTGGAATCGGAAGGTACCTTAGAGGAACTGCCTATTCCGGCCACAATGAATGACCAGCAAATTGCAATAAGTATTAATACTGTGACAAGTAACGAGACAGTATGGCTTGGAAAGAAAATCCATTTCAAATGGTTAAAGAATCTCCTGATGAGCTCTTTGTCGCGCTTGTGTGTCCGCGGGTCGAATGAAACGTAATTTACTACAAGATGAGACCTAGATTGAAACTTTCCTCGAAACTGATCCGCTTTTTTTTTAATATTTTTTATATCATTTACTAAGACCTTAAGGCTAAAGAAGAAAGTTTCAAATTAAAAACTGTTACTCTGTAAGGCTTGTTTGCTGTTAGACGATGTTTTTGTTATTTTAATAGCCTGTTTGTAACTTGGTTACGTTTTAAATATAAAATGTCAGATATTTTTAATTTTAATTTTAATTAAATTTCATAACAAACTATAATGAACAAAAAAAAAACGTAATCAACTTTGTGTTTAGTTCTAAGGAAAAACGACTCTATAAGAGAACCGCTTTCAATTATAAAGTAACGACAATTATTTATTTACAGTAAATAATTTTAGCGGAAGCTTTAATTATGTGGCTGTTTGGCACATTGTTATATTTTAAAACGAAAATGTATTTTTAATTATTATAATTTTTCAAAATTACCCTCCTATTATTAAGTATTAGGTAAGTGACTACAGTACTATATTTACTATGAACACATGACACTTGTATCCACAACACTAACACTCTTCGACAGATGAACCTAACCGCAAGAAGTTTAGCCCTACATGCCCATTGATGGTGGCCTACGAATTTGGAAAAAGAAATGGTAATAACGAAGTAAACGAAGAAGGTAATACACTAAGACGGGAATTTTAACGCTTCAAATGCTTAAGAAGCTTATAATTAATCATAAAAAAATATCAAATATATTCTATAAGTAATGCTTTTCCAAAAATATTTTCGTTTACATATATTATTACATTGTTGCGTAGAGTAAATGATGGATTATTAGATTCGATTGCGGCTTATAGAAAACCACCTTTAGATTACGTCCAAATTAGTTAAGGCTTTCTCAATAATGGCGTTGACATTCTAACAGAGGAGGAAATAAGGGTGACCAGGGGAAGTTTCAAGCCCAAATCTAATGTACTTATCGCTAGGGGATATGGGAAAAGAATGCCAAATGACGAAGGTAAAACACATAAAATATATTTTAACAACAACACGAAATGGGTCGAAAAGTTGACGGACGGTCTATTTCTTATGAGAATACCTATTTGCTTGCCTGATATAATAAATATTATGTTAAGATATGAAAAAAAAAGTAATCAAATTTTCTTCAGCGTAATGTTATTTCATAACTTTTGTAAATGAACTTTGATAAAAAAAAGAACTTGCTCACACAAAAAACGATTAATATAATGGGAGTTTAAAAACATTTGTACGCAATACACCAGAATTCCCCGAACGCGAAGTTAGGACGATCAAGGGGAGCTTCAAGCCGAACTCTAAGGTTCTTATCGCTAGGGGATATGGCAAGAGACAGGAAAATGGAGGTATAGGCGATTTTAACACGCTTCGACATAAGTAATATCCAATAACAACGTATTGGACTAATATTGACATACTTCACGGAAGGTCGCAAAAATTATATTATTTAGTGTTCATATCGTAATCTAAAAATATACTACACGTCTACCAAACACTGCAACAAAGTTTGAATATTGATAATCTAGTTTGCCATATTTTTTTTTACTTCAACGCTTATCCCGCAAACAGAAGGATACACAAAGAGACTAGTTTTAAGACACTCCGTTTTCTGCTGAATTCTAGAGGTATTGCGTATGGAACGGCGGAAGTCCAGAACACCGGAGTGAAGAAATTATTTTTATCATCAGTTCTTCACTCTGGTGTTCTGGATATTTCATATCCTTGAACAACCTGTCTCAGTTACAGTCACGCTTGTGCCAATATTTAGATATACATATATACAAGTGCGAAAACCGAATATTTCGCAGTTTCGCTTCGATGCGACGCGATCATGAAGCATTTGCAAATGCAAATGAAGGCACAGTGTGCAGCGACTGTAAACGTGTGAAACCTCCACAGGCAGCCAGTGGCCGTTCAAACAGTACCAGTAAACAGAACTGTATGTGAAAACGGCCTTACACAAACACTACTATACTTATATATAGATCTAACAAAATATACTAGTGAGGACGTCACAGCGCACGGACGTGACTCCAGTGCCACGATGGTGGGTTCGATCCCCACTTCGCTATGGCACCAGTGAAAGTACAGCGTTGAGTACCGCCGTTCAACACGCAATGCCTCGTAATATTTGGCGGTAGAAAGCTACGGAATGTATTAAGTGTTTTCCTTTTGCCTTCCCTACCGGGATAGTCAACAGACCTGCGGGATACAGCGTGAAGCTGAGAAATTTAATAAAATTAAAAAAATCAGTTTCGCTTAAATGTGAGCTTTCGCTATCGACTTATATTATTCGTTAGTTTCAATTGACGAAAATAACGTATCAAAGGTTGTATTACATTGTCAGCTTTTTCAGTGTACACACAAAATGAGTTTTTGTATCATTAGACATCTAATATTACAATGTATTGTCGCTGAAACGTGGCCCGTTATTGTCAGTAAATATATGAGGCCACAGATTACCTAATTACTGTTTAGGTTTGGTGTGGCTTTTATTTTTTATGTATTTCAGATATGTCTGGGTACAGTGTTGTAATATTTTTTATTATGTTTATATTATATTAAGGCTATACAAAAGAAGAGCTTTTTATGAATTATTATTTTTCATTGTTAAATTCTTTTTTTAACTTCATTAACAGTAGTTTTATTTTAATAAAGTTTTTAAAATATTTATTTTGTATTTTTAAAATATTACAACACTTTCCTATGTATAAACTTAATTGTTTCCACATTTTTATCTCAATATTTATTTGCAGTTTACGGCTTGGATAATTTTTGGGAGAACCTTGAGGCATCACAAGAAAAGGACGGACTTGACGGAAATGAGGAAAAAACGCTTGAGAGGTAAAAAAAGAACAGCATTTAAAGCTATTTATTTTAACATATTACAATTAATAGGATCTTAACTAGCATAAAAGAGCAAAATGAACACAAAATACCTATTTAAAAATATACATATAGGGCCATATGTTTGATTCTATTTATCCCATCCTATCACAAATTTTTTTGACAATCAGATATGGAAGTTATCACATATATTTTTGTTATATATATTATAGAATAATGTATTATTACAAAAAATCATCAGATACAATATATAAATATGTTTATTTGAATTTCAAGTACAATACGCTAACATAAATTATGAAGACACCTCTGTCATGAACTCTAGAAATGTAAAACGTGTGTCAAATGGACTTTGGTGATGTATGGGTAAAACTTTGAGTCAAAATATGCGCCAGTTTAAAAACAATAGGTATAAACGAAAATTATATTAATTCAAATTCTAAGTGAAGTATTAGAAAATAACAAAAAGTAATAGAAATATTGAAGGGTTCGTGGCACCGGGGCACAAGTGTGACTGAACCGCGATGGTTGTGAATTCGATTCCTTGATTAATTATTATTTATCAATTTTTCTCATTCGAAACTTCGACGGAAAGTGAACAACGGAGTGTCTTACCACTAGGTTCTCTCTGCCTCCTCCGCTGTACCCGGAAAAAAGCGTGAATTTGAAAAATCATAATGGAAGTATTGATAGTACAGATATATCAACAAATATTTCTAAATTTCGACATATCTACGACACCAAACATTTACTTAATATTAGCATGAGTAAAGCTCATTTATAATTCTCTCAATATGAATAATGATCAAAGGATAACGAATCCAGAACTAAGTAGAAATGTATTGAAGACTCCAGCCCTATTTTCTTATTTGGTTAACCTAAAATAAAAGACGATGTAAGTTATCCATATGTATTATTTATACCCAGAAAAAAGATTTCAGTTCAAGAAGTAAAAGTTCTATTACATCTTATCTTATTGTATTTTAACTAGTAAGAATATCAAACATTTGTTTTTTAAACATACAGAATAATTGATTATTTAGGAAGATCCATTAGATCTTAGAATACATGTTTATTCCAAGTTTACTTAAATCCCTAAGCGATAACTGAAATAATTTTCTTTTTATTTTAAAGTTTTGCTTTTATATAAATAAAGAATGATAGTGATTGGCCACTTCATTTTTTCTTCTTCGTTATTTTTATGGAATAAAGCAGGACATAAAAAAATAAAAAAATTGGTATAAGTTCTTTAGTGAAAAATGATCAAGCAATATTTACCTATTACAACAGTTAAGAGGAAATTTGCCTTAAATACTATACAACTTTAATAATAAGTCTAATTCTCTTCACCCGAGTAGGTACATAAGCTTTCAGAACGCTTTATATGCATTTCAAACTTATTTAAAGTGGATTCAACTGTTTTGACATTTTGTAAAGTTTTCTATTTGCAATGAAATTGAGTTAAAATATACAGAAAATTTGTAATCGAATTGGTGTGTCGTCTTATAGATAATTACGTTGTAGAGAATGAATTTATTAATATTTTTATTTCTTAACTCTGGTACCAAGGCAAAAGACCGGCGTTGAATTCCGCCAATAAACACGCAAATTTTCGAAAATTTGGCGGACAGTGGGCAACGGAGTGTTTAAACACTAGTTTCCCTCTGCCTACCCTGCTGATTACAAGATAGAGCGTGAAGCTGAAAAGTTGTTATAGGATATGTTAAGTAATAATTGTATTATCAATGAGTTGAGTGCAATAGTGTAAGCAAGCAAGTAAGTGCAAGCTTTTTGCGGTATTGAAAGATGCAAAAGTACATTTATCATTAAACACTTACTGTTTAAATATAAAATACCTAAAAATATAATTTTTACAAATGCATTTTCACTAAAATATCGCAAAATTTTTCGTCCCGTTACAAAAATAAAGTCGCCCTCGACTTAAGACAATATTATTATGGAAGTCCTGACAAATCAAATAATAATTTGGTAAAGAGAATGAGATTTAGATAAGACACATATTTCATTTTCACTTGCTATTTTTGTAATATTGGCCGAGAACGAATCATCTCTTCTAAACTAAGAATATTTTTTGTGAACAAAATATAATTTGACTTCAATAATATGAAGTATTTATTTCATAATGACATGAGCTTAATAGTACTTATTACCAATACCTTGAATTTATTTCATTAATAAATAATAAATAAATTGGGAACGGAGTGTCTTAACACGAGTTTCCCTCTGCCTACCCTGCTGTGTGCGGGATAAAGCGTGAAGCAGATTTATTTATTTTAGTTTTTATAAATAACTGAATTTATTTCATGTAGACCTTATAAAATGAATATAAGATAAGCCAAAAATCTAAAAAAATAAAATTGATAAGCCGTCAAAACCCTAAAAATTATAAATTGTTAAATAATTTAGTAGCTTCCACAATACTTTAAGAGGCTATTATCCACGTAGATACGTCGTCATATGGATATTGTGAGAATTTACAGATCGAAAAGAAAAGATTGAACTTAAAGATTGAAATTACTAACTTATTAAAAGTACTAATTGTAATATATTATGATATTTTTATTTTTTGTTTGACCAGTATTCCCCTGGACTGGTTCGTCAACGAAATGATGAACAACCCCGACTTCGCTCGCTCTGTCGTACGCAAGTTCATCGATCTCAATCAGGTTTGTGCTTTTGCATTATCAAAATCTTACTTTAATATATTTAATATTATAATATATGAAACACTGTGTGTTATAGAATAACTTTATTGCTTCAATTTTAACAATTTTATTTCTGCAATTAATTGTAGAACAATGAGTCTGTTTCAATTTAATTTGTCAATTAATAGACTCCGAAGTTCGTTCCTGTACATATATAAAAATAAATTATAAATCTTGGTTAGTTTCTTAAATTATATAATATAAAATTTTTATTTTCCTATGTGGAAGGTTATTTACTTCTTGACTTCAATATGCAAGTTATTACATTTAAATTAAAAATAAGCAGTCAATTGTTGCAAGTAGTTTTCGATCGCCTCAAGGTAGTCATGGCATTTGCCATTTTAACGACTATATTTTTCCTTTAGTTTTATTATTTTACTACTAAAATAATGTATTATTTTGCATAAATCTTATATAATTCAAAAACATGTTTTGTTTGTAGAAAAAATAATTTCACCGTTGACCCTTTTTCTTAAAATATAATTATGTCGAACTCATATAAAAGTAGTTTTTATTGATTTCCAAGAATTTATTTTCAGTGTGTAATTGATCCGTCTGACTGGCGCAAACCAATCAAACTATTAATAATATATTCTAGGTACACCATGCAGAAATAAACCTTTAATTAAAATTTGTATAGCTGAGACCGTTGTGGCGCAGCGGCACAAGGGTGTGACTGCAACGCGACGGTTGTGGGTTGTGGGTTTATATTTCTAAGCTCTGGTATCGAGGCAAAGCGCGGCGTTGATTTCTGCAATTCAATACGCAATGCCTCCAGATTTTGGTAGAGAGTGGGGAACGGACTATCTTAACACTAGTTTCCTCTGCTACCCTGCTATGTGCGGGTTACAGGTGAACCCGATTTCATCTTTGATTAAATTAATTTTACAATATTTTTATTAGAACCTGCTTCAAAATTTGTTCAATATGTGTAATATATTTTTATTACAGGACGGCATGCTATCATCTGACGAACTTCTTAGGAACGTCTAAAACTCTAGCCTAGTCTAATTAGTTAATACACGAACCTTTCAAATGGTTTTACTCTTTGAATATTTTTATATAGATCATTTATTTACTGAATTATGTACGGTACTGTGATATGCATAATATTGAATATTGTCTTCTGGAAATAAACATTGTAATTGTTTGACGTTTCTATGTAAGTTTATTTATCTTGTGTTGTCTTTGAAAATAATTATGTAAATAAAACGATTGATGTCGAAAGATGGCATGGTGCGGTAAAGCCTCAGAAAGAGCTTCTGTAATCTTTGAATTATTTTAAGGCTCGTTTTCGTAAATCCCTCTCAATTCTGAGATCGATCTTAAGATGTCGTTTTTAATAATGTTAAAGTTAAAAATGACTTATAAATACTTTTCTTAAACATTTTTGCAATCTTATCGAGTGTCTAGCCGCATCACTTTATGTCCATAGAAAGTAATTATATTTCTAATTATTATTATAGAGTAATATTTGTTATTTCCTAAATGTATTGTCATATAATATTTCCTTCTGTAGAATCAATTGTTCTAAAAGAAGTCGATGAAGTATGAGATTAAAGACTTAATTATTGTTATTTGCTTTGTTTCTTTTTTAATATACTTTATGCTCTGCCACTTTAAAGGGGAAAGGCGTAATTTTAAAATACTGTTATAATTTTGTTGTAGGCTGGGTTCAATGTTCTGTGTCAATTGGCTATTAGCATAGTTTCACTAAAAGCTCTACATACATACATACATACATAATTACATACATTTATGTCTACTATAGGAAGTTTTCATATACTAAGTGAAATATTCATATACTAAGTGTATGAGGATACCCGCTATAATTAGTTTGTTGTTATATATATTATCATGTCAAAGTTACTAAATGATTCAATAAATTGGGTATCGTAATATGCATGTCTTTTATTATTTACCCGAATTCCTTAAAATATCACGACAGGTTGTGGATTCGATTGTCACTCGAGAAAATTAATTTTTTTATTTCTTCGCTCTGGTGTCGAGGCAAAGTGTGGCGTTAAGTTCCGCCACTCAATATGCAACGTCGCAATGCCAGAGTATGATAAAAACAATGATTTCAAATACAACAAAAATAAATTGAATTCATAATACGATTAAATATTTTTTTCAAAGACTTTTTGTGTTCACTCGAAATGAAAATAAAATATTAGCACGAAATTTTAAAATATTAGAATAAACACTATTAAATATTTTTCCAAATAAAAAATAATAGCTAGAAACTTTTATTATTTTAAATAATGAAATATTCTCAGTAAAATTTGTGCACGTCTGATAAAAGTATGATACACATACATATTTCAAAGTCATTCTCATTTTGCAAAAAAAAAAGGCATATTTGCATATTTCAAAATCTTTGCCTGAAAGCTCCTGTATTCTACAGACCAAACTTTTTGGCTAGCACTGCGAAGTACGAAGAGGGTTTTTTGCGCCAATCTAGTACACAATTGCCAAAGTGATCCGTTATTCAGTTGAACTATTTAAACAATTTGAAATTTCTTGTTATTAAAGTTTTTTCTGTATCCTTTATATATATATGATAAATATATCTATCTCGCCGGAAAAAGATTCAGGTCATTCAGTTAGGACAGAGAGTATAAAATGGTCTTAATCACAAGTATATATAATGAACTTGGCTCGAAAGCTGACTTCAATAAAATTATTCACACGGTCATATTAGAAAGAAAAATGATCCCTTCCACTTAACTAATATTAGGTTTGTCATTTCAACAATAATATTCAACGGAACGTTTGAGATATCGTGTAAGGAAAAAGCTCTTTAGCTCTTTTTTTCAATTATATTTCAATTACATGTAATGTTATAACAAAATTTGGCCTTCTTTTTGATAATATGAATACTATTTGGTTAATACATGGACCAAAATAAAGTGTTTTTGAGAAAGATATTGCAATTCACTGTACTTATCGTATATTATACGCTAAATCATCTTATAATTATTTCTAACTTGACGGTGTATCGCGTGTATTTTTCGTATCCTTTGTGTATACAGAGGGAACTTAATGGTAAGATACTCTGTTCACCGATCTTCGCCCAATTTTTGAGAATTTCTTCACATCGTAGCGTTTATAGTCAAACGCTATGCCGCTTACAATTATTTTAGATAATAGTATTCAAATACATAAATTTACTTAACATGTAGAAAGATTCCTATGTAATGTTTAACATTTTGTTACTTCTTTTTAAGCTTTTTTTGTAAATTCTTCTAAAATAAAATCAAAGTCAAATGCAAGACAGACTTTGTGAGCCAAAGAAAAATAATTTTGTACATATGTTAAATGAACTACAAATATAATTCATACTTTAATATAAAAATGTATAATGGTTTCTTCTGTGATGTACGTCAATTATCAAGTTTCGGTTTCTTATTAATATTCAAGTTAGAAGTTACGAAGTTACAGAGTAGAAGAAGTTTTTCACAGACGAAAAGACAGGTCAACACAGGGACAACAAAGTGATCCTTTAAAAGTTCCGTTTTTCCCGGATGGAATAGAAACTTCCGTGCACTCTAAAAACCTGTAATATAAAATATTAAAATACAAAATATTAATTTTTCCATACTTCTAAAGAGAAACGGAACCGTTATAAGATCACTCTGTTGTCCGTCTGTCTGTCTATCTGTCTGTCAAGACCCTTTATCTCAGGACTGCTTGGAGATATCAAATTGAAATTCAAACTATATAATTAGACCTATTTCCCCATGACTTTCTGATAAAAACATATTTCTATATTTACTTAGAAAATACAATACACTATGAAGGGAATAAAAATTAATTGGGTACTTCTGGTTAACATAAAATTATAAGTTTTGGCTGCTAGCATCTGCAGTTCAGGAAAAATCCTGAAAAGTATACATTTGTAGTGAATTCTTAAAAAATAATTCAAAGCAAGTGAGGTATCAAATAAAAGGCTAAGCTAAGCCTGAATTTCAGAAAATGCTCGTGACCTCCAATTTTTGGACGGAACCTTAGGTGGGCGAGCCCGACTCGTGCTTGTCCGATTTTTTTGATAAACTTATGTAACGAAAAATTATCATATACAGAATAAACGCTACAAAAACAACTGTTTAAAGATTGTAAAATTTAACACTTCCTGAACGTAAACGTGCGAACGTGTACAGATAAACCACTAAAGACTTTTTATTTATTTTACCAATACAGTTTTAAAAAAAGTTCTGTAACATATAGAATTCAACGTCGTTTTTTTCAGAATTGTCCAATGTCTTATCAGTTAATGGGAAGCTGGAGCTTTGGATACTTTTATCAATGACACTACCTGTCTATTGCTGCGTCTCTTTCGAAATTGTCTCACGTAATATATTTCGATACTTTCTTACATTTTCTGCTCCACATTACTTTAATATTCATTTTATTCAACCAATGACCGTCGTATTTAGAGCGGGACGTAGTGCAAATGGATCACAAGAGCCTAAAATTTTATTCCTTTGTGTAACATATAGTCATTAATGAGAATTTTTAAATGTGATATTATTTTTTAGGAACCCTTAAACACTCCACTACGCGTTTTTAATCTTAAATAATCTTATGCTATAATATAGTCATCATATATTGTAAAATATTTGAAAAAACTTAAACTTCAAAAATGTACTAAGGTTAATATATTTTCTATTGTAAAAAAATAACATATTTTAACGTTGTTAGATGCTATAAACTAGTTAAAGCAATCGAATATTGCAGTGGAAGAACAATTCAAGCCCCCACTTGAAAATATCAGAGAGTCATGAAATAATTTGAAATATTACTTTGTACAATTTATAGGACGACGTAACTTCTCGGAACTCAGTATTATTCATCTCTTGAGTATCACCATTTTGGTGAGCGCTCGTTGAGACTTTATTAAATATAGATACAATTATTGTTATAATAATTTTTCTTAGAATAACCAATATATATTTTTAATAACACTGCATGATTTTTGGAATAAAAAACGACAATATTTCTATTTCCATAGTGATAAAAAATCTTAAAAATAATAATAGGACATTTGAAAAAATACAGAATCACGTAGATTTTTGTACCATTTTCATGGTTTTATAATTTTAAGTATGCAATCATTTTATATCGTCGGGTTAAATGTATAATTTTGGAATGGTATTTGTATATGTATAGATAGATGTACATATAAGTGTACTTATAAATCAGCTTCATGCTGTATCCCGCACACAGAAGGGTAGGCAGATGGAACCTAGTTAAAACACTCCGTTCCCGACTTTCTGTCGAAACCTGGAAACCTAGTGTTAAGACACTTCTGTTTCCCATTATCCACCAAATTCTGAAGGTTACTTACTAGAACGAGGAAATGAAAAAATTAAATATCATTCGATTCGACAACCACAATATGTCAGTCGTATGCCAAAGTCAAATTAACATTATATGTAGTCGTTACATGCACGAACTATAAACTCCAAAAATTACTTAATTTTGTACAGACGACTTACAATTTATCTTAGAGCCCACGATATCAAACCGTAATAGAATTGATGGCTGTTACAATAGAGTTAAATTCTTACAGTCGAAATAAAATGTTCCAGGTGTTGTTAAGTTAAACAAAAGATGTCCCTTTACTTCGCTTTGTTTTGAACAAAAGGAAATATTAAATGGTTGCTTCATTTAATATTTATTAAATGAATCTATTACTTTGTCATGACCCGATTTCATACTTAATTTTTTGTATATAAAGATGATAAGTACTGCTTGTACATACATTAACCAATATGTATTGAAAAGCATCACCAGATATTTTATATGCTTAGATAAAAAAAAGATAAGTTTTTTCGTAGTTTAAAAACGGTTTATAGTGTTTATAGTGATCATACGAAAACTGTGTCCTCGATCTGCAAGTTACCTAAAGACAAAAAACAATAAGTTATATAAATCGAGAAAAAATCATTAACCAATACTTAAATGACTTTCTTATTAAAAAAATTAAGTTTAAAGTAACTTTATACAATATTTCTTTAATATAAAAAATCGAACGACATTTTACTTAATATCCAAGTATACGTATCACAATAATAAAATTGTTAGGTATAAATTAATCTTTTTGATAACAAAAATGTCTACATTTTCTTATTTTAGAATTTGAATAATTCTAAATATATCGTATCGTAGAAAACTAAATCAGTTCTCGCTATATAACAATGCAGACCGGAAATTAAGCATGACGACACCTCAACGCTATTGGCACCGTTTGATAGATTACTGGTTACTTTAACCGATATCTATAGCCACGGAATTTACACAGAAAGCTTATAAGCTACAATTATAATGTCAAAAGAAATTGCTTTATTTTGTTATGTATTGAGAAATTTAAACAAATTATGATACAATCGATTTGACACAGTTAAGGTTGCAGTAGGTATATTTTTTTAGATGCTTTATGATTTTTTGGGTATATTAAGGTATATTAGGCATAGGGGACCTATTCCGGTCTATCTCAAAAAATTGTGTATTAATTAACAAAACCTAAAAGAAAACATGACATATACTCAAACTACTTTAGAGGTGAATGCATAGAAAATTAAATATATATATATATATATTTTAAATTTCGAAATAACTACTGGCTGGTCAAATAAGAATGGTGAAATGATCAAAAAGCGTTTCAACTTGAAATTTGAACAGGAAAAAATTTGACGTTTTCTATGTGAAGTTGTGAATGAACTTTGAACTATGCAGATATCATACTCCTACTCTATCTCTAATTTATACAAAGGATCCATTGAACGTCAAATACAGAAATTAGGTTTTATATAACTAAATAAAATAATCAAGTTTAGAGATTAAAGAAATAATTTTAAATGTAATTCTAATGTAAACCCATAGTTAAATATGGAGTCTTAGAAATAAATAATGAGATATTATTTCGAATTTTGCATTTTTGTGACGCATAATTTAAAATTCAATTGTAGATAATATTTACAAAATAAATAACAACTTTTTTTTTAAAAGTTTGAACGTTTAATATGGGAAAATATGTGTATATACTATATATTAATAATGTGTACTATATAATATAGAATTATATTAGAAAGAAAATTCTATCCATCTAGGTTATTTTTTAACTTATCGTGTAAAACGCGTCCACCTGTAAAGAGGTCACTTTTTATAGTCGATGACAATAAAGTCTCCATAGCTCAATAGAGGCTTAGCTTCAAGAGAGGTTGTTAGTTCGGTCTTGACACTTATAAGTTTATATAAAACTGCATAAAGGCCGTAACGGCGTAGGGATCTGACTGTAAGCTCGCTAGTTATTAGTTCAAAGAACGAAGAGGGATGTATTATTTTCATTCTCTTTCCTTCGAGTTCCATCGTGGTTCCATATGGCCCGAATTCGAATAGTAAGAGAAGAGTAGAGTCTCTCTTTATTCTGTTAAATATGATAGAGTTATAGAGACTGCATATTAAAAAAAATTCGCATAAAAAAGTTATTATTATCAATTATGGCCCGAATTAAATTATATTTCCGGTATAAAAATTCTAAAAGCGTTTCAACACTATATTTAAATTCTTGACACAGTTTTTACAAACATTTTTCTTGACCATTATTCTACTTTTTAATAAATTACTTTCGTTTTTAACGTTATTCAATATATATAGTATGTATAATTCAAAACGGACTATTTATGGTGTCGTTATGATTAAAATGTTTTTATACATACAATTTAAGAAAAAGTTAGAAATTTCGTGTACAATTTTATCGAGGGGATTTAAGCCAATACCTGTTAAATATCGCAGTATCGCTGTAGCGAATTAAGCCATATAATCTTATTGAGCAACGTGGAAAATTTTATACGGTAGATGCAACATTTGTTGTTAGTATTTCTACAAATTTTTTTAAACCTTTACTATCTTAATAACAGAATTTGCGAACCAATAATGTGAAATCCTAACTTATACATAGACATATAATATTGAATAATATTGGTTTTTTTTAAAGTCCACTAGGTCTAAGCTGAGCTTTGCAAATATGTGAATGATATATAATGTAGATGTGAATCCGGGTATCACCTCTTATAGCAGCGTCACATATTTATTCCTTAATATTTTAGGTGTTTATTAAAAGAAGAAGATTAAATTGGCATTATCACTGTACAGGAATGTAAAAATGTATACGCCCACGTAGTAAAAGAAAACAAAGAATCGTGGGCACAACCCTGTTCCTGAGGAAACGACGGAAAAAATAATTATTAATAAAAGCGATACAAAGCAATGTCTGGTAAAGAGGGATCTCTAATAATAAACCTTTTATTTAAAAGCTTGTTTCCGGCTCTACTTCTAATGATCACTCAAACAAATGCTAAGCTCTCTGACTATCTTAAGCCTCGCCAACTATAACTATATTAAGCAAACATTATCATATTAATAAAAAAAATAACAGTTAATTGTTATTTCTTACTACATTAATAATGGAGGCTTTTCGATGAGGGTCCCTAAATTTATAAGTTACCTTTACGATCTCATAAGGCGAGTAATATTCGCAGTTATGGGAATTATAAGTGTGAATTACCGCCTTTACGGTGTCAAAGGATTACAATATATATATATATATATATACGCACGATTCTGATTGCGTTTTATAATATTGTTGTTTTTGTTTTACTTTATTATATTTTGTTTGTGAATTACTTCATTTTATCCAATTATGGTAAAAATTTTTGAATTACTGTGCTTAACTTTATCTGTGTAGTGTACGTGTCGTATTACACGCTTGATAATAACCTCATTTACAAACATAAATGAAGGAACGCCATAAGCTAATAACTAATTAATTGGGGTTTTAACAAATAATATATTTTAAAATTAATGCCTGTGTACCTTAATGTGAACGAAGTGTCATAATACAAGGTTCTATCTATCATGTTGTGTGAAGCTTTATCAAAATGATCGCGAAACTAAATTAAGCTACAGCTACAGGCGAAACTTAGTCATATGTGTCAATAAAATATGAAGGAGAATGCACGTACAGAAGGGTCCGGTTAATGGTATCTGATACTTGAACTTTACAGTCGATTAGTGTAGAGTTGAAACAGGTGTGTTCACCATTAGGTAACCCAACACACAACATATTACGTAGATTGTACATATTATATGTGTTAGATAGATCATATTTTTAAATTATGTTTTAACACTTTATGGGTTGTTGCCCTCACTGGAAGCAATGAACTGATGATGACAAAAAACGATTGGAATTTCACAACCGGCCAAATGTCTCCAATTTAGGGGAAGAGCGGAGAAGAGGTTTTTATCACTAGATTTATCTCTGCTTACAACTAAGTGAAGTTTATAACAACGTGTACATTTTTTAAAAAGAAAACACTTTCTAAATGAGATACCGGGAAACGTATTTCAATGTAACATTAGTATCATACTATTATTTATTATGTTGAATAGATAGGCGAAGTGAATACGCGGTAAATATTTGGACATTTTGTCATTTGCGATATAATTAGACGTTGCTTTCGTCAGCTCTTATTCACATGAGACCAAAAGTATTACATGTTTTCGTGTTGATAAAGTATTAATCATTATAATTTAATATGTTATAATTATCTATATATATTTTCAAGGTCGCCGCAGTGGTACAGAGGAGACGTATCTGTTACTACCTACGTTTGTGGATTTAAAGTTCGATAACTGCTTTTTTACAATTATATATATATATTCATTTATAGTGTTATAATTTTTTCTCAATAAAAATATATATATAGCGTGACAACAGTCTTCACATTTTTTATGTCACATAATACATAACTTTAGCATGTTTATAATTATAGAAAATAATTGAATGTTTTTATACACTTAAGGCAGTCGTGGCGGTTCCACCACCCAACATGCAATACCAGAGTATGGAGTGTCTTTACACTAGGTTCCTCCTATCTACCCTGCTAAATCTGGGACGCAGCGTGAAGTTAAAAAAATCTTCTAAACCAACGTGACGGTTTGTATATTATTTAAAAGTTGAAAAATAGATTTCAGCCTGTGAATACATTGCACAAATTACAAACAAACATATATGTACACAAAATAAATTAAAAAAAACTCGAAATGTTAAAATTTACATATTACAAAGTCAATAGAATCACAATGTAGGCCAAACAAAAACTATGAAAACTATGAATGATCGAGTTTAAAATAAAAAATGGAATTACACTGCAAGTCAATACCGTGGTCGTATCAGTAAAAACAACTGAAAACTGAATTTACATAGGTCGCGCTTAGTTTCAGCGAACAGGAAAATTTATTTACTATATCTGTCGAAAATAATAATGTCACATACTTTCACATCACTTTTATTTATAATAAGCGAAGGCATCTTATCTGTTTTTAATGAAAATGTTTTCGTTATTGTTAGGTATTTATAAGTATAGTAGGGATAATACACACTATACTTCCGTTCTCGGTTCGATTTCGGTCCAATCTCCTTGTAAATTCTTATATTCTTATATTCGTATATTAAAACTGTTTCAAACTAACTGTACCACATATTGGAAATGGATTCCATCTACACTCGGTAGAAAGACTATTGCAGTTCTAATTACTTTAATTTTAGTCGACTTTTGAAGATAAGACACAGTTTTTGATTCTGCCACTTAACATATATATTTTTTTGAAAACGCTTATAAATTTATGTAAGAACACTGTTAAATTAAATCGTTTCAAGTATTTATCTTTATTTTACTACGGAAATAATTTGATTTTTTTTAAAGTTTTAATTTAATTAGACTAAACAACAATATATTGAAATTTTTCATTTTCTGCAATTTGTTTTGGAAATGGAGACCTTTGAAATAATAGTATTTTTCTAACTAAGTACAAGTACCTACGTAAAGGTAGAGACTCACTTCTCTACCTTTCCGATGTGTATTTTTAAAATAATTATTCTCCGAGTCATATACGTTGTTCTATAAAGCTAGAAATGTGTCAACTAAACCACATTGATGTTTTTACATATGTTATTTTTTATATTATACTTTCTCCTTTCTATTATTCATGCTTTTTTATGACCAAACTGACAAGGTGAATAAAGATAATCAATTTGCTCTCCTGCTAAGTGCCTGATACACGTGTTTTCATACAACACAGCACAACAATCATAATACATCTGATCTCAACGAATCAATAGCAACCTTTTACAATACAATTTATTACACGTACGCAAAGCGAATCCACACCTGCCACTGTGGGGAGAATAAATTATAACTCTGTAAACAGTTGTATGATTCTTGTATTTTTGTTTGTGAGTGTAAATAGTTTATGGCTTTATGCGCTGAAATTTAAAAACATATTTTGATTTTAAAGTCCGGCAGATGTTACGATTCTAAAAAGAATTTATTATTAGCTCTGAAGCATTAAATTTAATGACAAATTTTAATGCAATGCCTCCAGGATTCGGCGGAACATGAGGAGGAGTATCTTAGCTCTAGGCTCCCTCTGCCTAGCCTCCTTCTTATGAGGTACAAGGTAAAACTGAATAAAATATATAAGTAGTAAAGAAATGTTTTATATGTAGAAGAGTACTCAAAGAAGTTTTTAAAAACGCACGGTCTATTATACAAAATTACCTACTTTCAAGAGAACAATGACTACCTATACAAATAACGGATAGGTATGCGTAATTTTAATTATTTTCAGAAATTACATAGATTTTATCAATTTTTCGGTTAAACAATGATTTTCTTATATATCGTGGTAATATAATGAATTGTGTCTCTGTAACTATAAAACTGACAGACTTACGAGTTCCGAAGTTCGGAATTTATAGTATTTAATATTTATATTTAATTACAATGTTCGTATATGTGAAGAAAACAATATGAAAATATGTTTTTGCAATTTCATCTGTATAGCATATAGGGTTAGCCGAGTGAGCATCGTGTCAAGGTTACTCACTTTCCGATATTAATATAAAGATTAAAAACTAAGATCCAACTACTAAAACACGCTCTAAAAAGTACAAAACAATAAAATAGTCTCAAAATAGACGTAATCGTATGCCACTTTAATTTTATTTTATTATTTTTTTTTGCTACAGTAGATTGGACCGCTCGAGGAATGGAAATATTTACATGTATTTAAATTTATAGTTTCATATTCTTCGCTCTTGTGTCGAGGCAAAGCGCGGCGTTGAGTTCCAACACGCAATGGCTACAGAATTCGGAAAGTGGAGAATGGAGCGTCTACACAGCTAGGTTCCCTCTGCCCATCCTGCTGGGATACTGCGTGAAGCTAATTTGAAATGAAAAATAAAAGACAGCAGAGACTGCATACAGAGCTTTTTAAATTGTAATATAGAAATGAAGTAGTTTTCTGTGTTGACCTAACCAGCGGCATATATCTTCAAGTAAAGTAAGTCTGATGAATAACTTTAGTTACATGCACGTTTTATATTCATTGGTTTCTACGGAAAATATATTTTTCTATTGTAGAAGTGTAGCACTAGGGCAAGTCGTAACGCCTGCGACTGTAAACTCGAGAAAATAAAATATTTATTATTTTAATTTTTTCGCTCTGGTAATAATAAATAAACAACTTCTATAAGTATATCCACTTATATTGTAAGATATATAATTACTTCTTATGCATTTAAAATGTTATTCCACACTTAGGAAGGAGAAATATTTATTTAGAAAAAAATATCCAAGCGTTGTGGCCAGTAAGCTCTACGTTCTCATCAAGCTACGTCAAAACTAGCTTGTTACAATTTATTTATATTATTATTAGCATTTCATTAGGGATTCTTTTACAAATTTCCACTACCCTTAAGATAATTACTACAAATTATTATTTGGCAAGAGAGAATGATATTTATTAAATAATTTTAATGCATTTAAATATATAATGTATACCTATACATAATTTTAAGTATCTATTATTTCGATATAACGTGACGTTATTTTACGTAGGTTCGACCTACGGATAAATGCCTAGTATAGAATATCTAAATGCAGAATATCTTTTGATCCATTGTACTTTTAAATAATATATAATATCGTGCTTAGAACACTTTTGTAGTAAGTTTTATTTATACCCGGTAACGTCAATGTTAGTGTTGAATATAAATAGGTACTAGCGATATGAACTAGGTTTATCATTTTTTATACGAGAATAACGTTGAACGTCTGCAATTTCGCTTTCGTAAACCTTATGACAGTAAAACAAAAAATTTGAGAATCCGTTTTTCCTATTTCTATAATAATTAAGATTTAAGGAACTTGTATGCAAAAGTTTAGCCTTCTGTGTCCAATAATAGCATTAATTAAAAAATATACAATTGTACACATACTGTTACATATATATAGTACACACAATGAGTCGCAGCGGCCGGTAAAAATTCTGAATATCTGCGTAAATTTTATTGTAAAATTTTCTTACTTTTGATTGTTTTCTCTAGAGAAGAATGCTCAAAAATTTAGTGCCGCCACGCACATATCGTGCTTTTCAAAGAGCATAATTTATATAATTATATTGCATCTATGTATTTAAAATGTAAATTAACACTAATATATAATAATATCTTGTTGATGGCCGCTACCATATACATATGTATATACACGCATAGTGCAATGTATTCAATCTAAGTGAAACATCTATATAGAAGCAACATCGATTGACCTCTGGCACGTGAAGGTTACTCATATTTTAACCATACCACTACAATTTCTTTTTCAAAAATCATAACTATTCTATAAATAAGCTTCAGACTATTATTATGAGTAAATTAAGAGAATTATGTTTAATTTTATGTTTATTCCTACGGTGAATATATTTTCTCAGATTCTCTTTAAGCAAGATCAAGCAAATTTTGTTGAATGTGTTTTCATATAATTACGATATTTTATTATATCCAACTAATATTTTAGTATATCAATTATTTTATGCAAAAAATAATTAAATTAAAATGTCTACGACATATAGATATAATTATATTGAAGCACAAATATTGTCATCTGAGACGGAGTTAGTTACATAAACGGTTAAAAATTAAATAAAATATACTAAGGTGAAGAAGAAATAAAGTACAAGTGAGCATTTTCCATAGGAAACAAAGTTCCTGCACGGAACAAACGGCAAACGTGGGACGTACCTATTTGCTAACTACGATTTATAACTTTAACAAAATGGTTACTGGAAAATATTTCATAACTTTCTAAAAGGTAAAAGTGCATTTTAAATAGTTAACTGGTTTATGATTTTTTTTATTCTATGTGACTATTTTTCTTATTTATGTGTTTTTTCAGCTTCACGCTATATTCCGCACATAGCAGGGTAGACAGAGGGAACCTAGTGTTAAGACACTCCCTTCCCCACTGTCTGCCGAATTCTGGAGGCATTGCGTGTTTGATTGTAGAACTCAACGCCGCTCTTTGCCTCGACAAAAGGTGTCTTATGTTCTATATATATTTAGTTATTTTTTTATCGGTGTGTTCAACTTGAGAATATTCATCAATAGAAATAAAGTTTGTCATCCGTTCAACCATTCACTGGTCAAAGCTTATGCAGTTATTGCAAATGTCAAGTAGCGGCCAGTTCCATGAAATTATATGGAGGAATATTCGAGAAATCAAAGTGAGTACCTCTCTAGGCAAGAGTTAGCAAAGGCTAAGAGAGGCTAAACATGAATTAAAGGATAAAATAGCATAAGAGTATAAGTGAAGCGTGAATATTCCTCAGGCAGGCAGGCTGCACTTAGTAAATAAAATTTCTATTTCACAAGGCGAAAGTGCGAATTTTGAAAACATATATAAAATTTTGGAAAGCAAATCTTTCTGCAATATCTTGGATTACTCCATCATCTCTAGCACAATTGTTATCAGTGCTATTTATTATCTTCAGAACAATTCACATAAAACAGAAAAGGTTTTGAAATTGAATTATTTTACTTTTTGTGCTGCTGTGCTGTGAGCAATGTCTGTTTCAGATGAAAATTCAAAAGAAATTCTTTGAAATAGAACATAGAATTTTGGTTTAATAAGTTTTCTATATTATTTTTAAAAATACTTGATACAAATGCAAAACAAGGTTTTTTTAGCTTTATTAAATGATTATTTAGTCTTTATTTTTCTCCTGTTTAATAAAACAACAACATTTAATTCCATTATTTATTATGTCACCAACGCAGCTAATTATATGATAAAGCAATTCGTAACCATATTTCCGTAATAAATACTATAGCATTCGAGGGATCATCTTAGATGTAAATTATAAATCTACCCGCAAAAAATCTGAATGAGGCAAGAGTTAATTTTAACATACATAATTTATTAATGAGTAAGCGACGTAAAATCGCTTAAGGTGTATTCAAAGGTTTTAGCTAATTTGTATATTCAGCGCTTCTATTGAGATATTTCACAGTAAAGCTTACGTTTAATTACAAAATCGCTAATTAAGAAAAAAAGGTGAAGGCAGAATAGGCACAGGTTACCTAGAGTTAAAACACTTCGATCCCTACTTTTCGCCGAATTTTTTGAGGCAATGCAGGTTGAGTGGCGGAACTCAACGCCGGGCTTTTGCCTAAGTGCCAGAGCGAAGAAAAATATCTTAAATAAACAATAATTCATTCACCCGAGTGGATATCGAACCGACAGTCGTCGCGTTACAGTCACACGTACATACCTAGTGTACTAAAGGATGTATTTTAAAAATTTATATTTACACTTTCCCATTTAAACCTAGAATAATATTTAGAGAGTAATGTACAATAATACAATTACACTTAGAGAGATAGGGGTTAATTTGTTTCTACCTAATATAACTTTTCTGCCAATGTATTCAAATTTACATAAGCTTGTTGAGGTGCTGAGTGCAACAGAGTAAAGCAATGTAAGGAAAGAGAAAGCCTGGTGTCAAAACAGTGTTCTCTACTTTTTACATAAAGTCATGACGTTGAGTGAGACTTTATTGTACTAAACGCCGCTCTATATCTTAATAGAAAGGGGAAAATAAAATTAATTCATTGCCCCGAATACAAATCGAACCCACAGCCTTCATCATACATCCTATGCCATGATATCATCGTTGTAATTAAAACCATTTATATGATTTAAGAATCAATAACACATTTGTATAAATTTATATGCACCATGTTTACGACTCCTCGTGGACGCTATAGCGCATATCTAATGGAATAATAAATATTATCTTCGAATTGTTTATGGTTCTACTCCTAATATGATAATGGCTAGGTTGATATGGAATATCTTTCCTGCCTTTTTAAATATAAATCTTCTGTGAAAGCTTGTACTTTTGAAGTTTAATTACTTTGCGAAGACGTCCGGTCTAGGTTTCAAATAATAAAACTCTTAAGAAAATCCTAATTCTTGGAGTAAGTAGATAATTTTTGTACTAGGTTTTTGTACTAGGTAGGGAGGTAGGTAGAAAGACGTCATCACAAAGACATTATTTTCGGAACCTAAATATGTAATTTCAAAAACTTATCGCTTAATACTTATTTTGATTATTTTCAACCCAATGTGTCCCAGTAATTCAATACTAAAAAACACGCGTTTCCTCTGCACCACCTTGTACCATTATAACATTATAAATTACGTCGATCATATCTTAAATACAAATATAAAATTTCTTTCTTTTACTGTTTTATGATCATTATTTACCTACTACTCTTAATTTTCATGTCACTTATAAATATAGCATCAACAAACTAAAAATAATAATGAATGCAATATGATACAACTCCATTTATATATAACAATGGAAAAAACAAAATATCCGTGTTCCAAGTACAATACAACATAACATGATATTTTTGTATATCATATTTTGCATATTCAAAGGTTGAACGTAAAAAAAGCATTCACATAAACTATCGCGTATTTTATCTTAATTAATGTCAGCCTACGTAATATATGAGATTTTATGTTCTATAGTTTTTTTATTTTATCATTTTCCACAATTAAACAAAGTTATTTTAAAGAATAACAGCACATTAGTCGCCCAAAGATACCGTCTCGTTTTTTTTCACCCGGAAAATGAATTCTTTCACACCAACATGACATTGTCAAAGCCTTTAATTCTAACAAAACTAAAAGAAATACACCACAGGGGAACTTTAATATGGCAGTCTGAATTTCTTATTAGGTATCTATATATTACCATTTGTAGCTTAAAAAAATATTACCAGATAAAAGAGAAGAGAGAATAATACTAAGATAATAAAAATCGTTTTGGGTAATGTCATTCAACAGAAACGCTCAATTTCGAGCATATTTTTTGGATAGAAGTAATTCTTTTGTTAGACCTTACGAGTGTGGATTGTTGCCTAAGGTTACTTGGTGCACTATTGTAGATATATTGTTACATTTTGCCTTAACGAAATGAATGAAATTATACAGAACATGGTAACATAGCGGAGTTCATTGGACGTTACGTAGCCAAGGTCTGGCAGGTCCAGCCGTGTGGTCCCGGCTTAGAATAGGATCACCCTGGTACTGTCGGTGTCGTAAGAGGCGACTAAAGTACGTGTGGAAGAGTCACGTCGCCAGTAATGGCAACACGCATGGGCAGACTCGACCGGATTTAATACCACCCGGCATCTTAAACCGGCGTGAAGTAGTGGCCCTTGCCACTGCGTTTCGCATTAGGTAATGCCGGGCCCCGGTGCCCTTCATCTCCACCTTAAAGGCTGGCAACGCACCTGTGGCTCCTCTGGTGTTGCATGGGGTCGTGGGCGTCGGTGATCACTTACCATCAGGTGACCCGAACGCTCGTTTGCCTTGTCCTCTCCCATAAAAAAAAAAGGTCTGGTAAAAAGGGTGTTGGGTCCTGTCACCTAAGTTATAATAATTAAAAAGAGTATGTGACAGGAAAAGGAGTACGAAGTAATTCACCATGTTCCTTTTATTTTAAACCTAAATGGATGAAATAGGGCTAAGAAGTGTGTACGGAAAAATCGGTCTAATCGAATTAAACTCTTAAAAATATTTCATTGAACACGTGTTTCATGGTTTATTAGAATTCAATACTAAATTAAAAATAATTTCATGAATATTTAATAATTTTCAATTATTTTCAATATTTAATATTTTATCATTTAATATAAAGAAAACATATAAAAAATTGAACGCGAGAACATCCTAGCGCTTTGACCTACTAAGCCATACGTTCTCAACGAGTACTTTGAAATTCCTAGACGTTTTTTACAACTTATTCATGTTATAGTAACATTACTATAAACTGTCACTCCAAGATAATATTACAAATGAATGAAGGACTGAAACAAAAGAAACCTAACAACACATTAACCTAATTCAGAGTCTATAAATACGAAGTTAGGTCCCGTATGAGATAACAGAAGTTATGGACAATGAGTACAAGTTATTGTCCAAGAACAATAGATGGCGTCCATTACAGACGGGGCCGTTCGCGTATTAGCCACTGGCCAGTCTTTCACTTCGCGTCTTTTCATACTACTTTATATAATAATATACACAGTGTACACTGTATACATCGTCGTCGTCACTTTAATACGTCGTTGTATAACTTATTGTAAACAACTGCAGTCTATTTGTGCCCAGTCGTGGCACAGGGTGTGACTGTAAAAACGACAGCGCGGCGTTGGGTTCCTCTCCTCAACACACAGCCTACCGTGCTACATTTGGGATACATCGTGAAGCTATGTTGTATTTATTTATGATTCTATTTAACAACTTCTTTGACAAAAAAAAACATATATATACAATAAAAATCCCCATTTATTCTAATTTTGCCATCACTTAAAATTAAATTTACTGTAAAACAATAATTACAAATAAAACAGTTCAGGAATATTTATTATAAATATATGGATTTTTTTTTATTCTATACTGTCGGTTAATAAATAAATTGAACTACACTATTGCATTTGGTTAATCTTAAATAAAAGATATAACATACATTCCTGATTTATTTATCTTTTTATGTAATTATTTTTAGACCCGAGCTTCTGCAGGGCAGTGATAACGTCACTGGTTCCGCGAAACTATTAGACTTTCTGTTAAGAAAATCCTATATTAATTATATCATTATACTTCTATTCGCATGAGATAAATGATAATAAGAAAAATTGTAATTAATTCAAGATTTTACCCACATAGGTTAAGTAAAGGAAAACCAGTGTTTTGACACTTTGTTCTACCTACTTTCCGTGTTGAGTGCCGGAACTCAACGTCACGCTTTGTTTCCTTGCCAGATCGAGGACTTTAAAATAACTCATTACTCTCGAATGGTAATCGAACTCACAACCTTCGTGTTTACAGCCAGACCCTGCGCCGCTGCGTCAGGTGGTCTCAACTTATGAACTTATGGACTTATTAATAATAAAAGCTGCAAAGTACTACGTTGCACCATCTTATATTTCACAAGGCATTTGAATCTGACATTAAACGTATAAAAAGCAATCGTATATTCATTTCATAAATGATATCTTTGCAGTGTTCAATATAAACGCAGGTCAGTCGTGGCACAGAGACATGAATGTGTGGCAGTAAGTTCGTTTCCCAATAGAAATAATAATTTCAATATAAACAGATATTGATCTAGTAACGAGGTAGAACGCGGCGTTAATTTCCGCCATATAACTCGCAATTCCTCCAGAATTTGGCGGAAAGTGGGGAACGGGAGTATCTTAATGAGGACGGAGTATCTTAACACTAGATCAACAGGATCCCTCTGCCCACCCAGCTGACAATCTTGTCTTGTCTGTCGCTGTGAACATTGAACAGTAGTTGTTATCGAATACAAGCTTAACGTTAGGATTTCTTATTAATGTCATACCCATAGTTTATACGTGTGCCGCTCTTACGAGATAAATGATTCCCTTTTGTAAGTCGCTCTGCTTTTTTGTTTACATGTAAAAGAGACAGGTCCCTGTCCCTGTAAAAAATCCTTTCCAATTACAGTTTTATAGTAGGGATCCAAGCTCAATAGAGTAAATAAAACCCGACAAAGCTATCTCATCTCAAAGCGGCTCGAATTGCAAAGTTTTCCTAAGCTACTGAGGGAACACACGACAAGACACCAAAAATGCATAGCTGTCTCAATATCTGACTCCGGTACCCTTACTGTAGTTTTATATATTATTATATTTCATTAGAGCATAATATAAAAGTTTTATTTTAACTAATATGATAAAATGTTTACACATCGGAGTCTTAATAAAGTGTTAAGACACTAACACAGATATTGAGATCCGCCACTCAACAGGCAATGTTTTGAAGATTAAGCGGAAAATTCCTATTCATTTTTATCGTGAGGAAATTCTTGGTGTCGTGTATTTTTTTTATATTTGCCAATCCAATCCAATTAATTATATAGAAGTCTACATTATTTTTAACCCAGTTTTGCGTTGTTCGAAATATAAGTCAGTTCATATAAAGGAAGTATGTAAGCCGATGGATCAACGGCGAAGAGTAAGTCTCTGATCTCCACAGCATTTATCTTCCTTTCATTCTCCGTCTGTAATACCGACATTAGCTGCCGTACAACAGCGTCGATACCAACACTACATTGCACACGTGCAGCTATAGTAACGTTTTACTAAATCATCAATATAGGTAAAGCACCGTTTACTTTTACCGGCATCGATACGCTTTACCACATCCATTTCGTTTATTCTTTTCTCTAATACCGTAAATATACATCCCAAATATAATACCACTTCATTAAACTTGAATCTTACTTTTTACACTGATCGTGCATTCTTTTCTTTTTTCATTTCTTTCATATATTAGTCTAGATAAATAAACAAATTTAAAAACAAAAAACCTTTTGAAGAACTTTGTCTAGATTAAAATTAATTTACTAACAAAAAAATATACAATATATAATAATATACAATACAATACCGAGATTTCAGTTTGCGTCAACAAAGATAAACGTTATTCTTCCAAGAAAAAGAAGCCTCTAATGAAAATTTTCTTTTAATTATTTCAAAATAAACCTTATATTCTAAAAAAATTATATTTAATGACATTAACTCTATGGCGCTATGGCGGGTCTCTACAGGCTAAAGGCAGTGTCACTGTAAAAGCGGCTGTTTGTGAGTTCGATACCCACTCGAGGAAATGATATATTTATTTAAATTTATATTTCCGTTTCTTCTCCGTTCAGTGAAGGAACTCAAAGCGCGGCGTTGAGTTCCTTCACTGAACACGCAGTGCCTCCAGAATTGCAGAAAGTGGGAACAAAGTGTCTTAACACTAAGTCCCTCAGCAGGGACAAGGAATGAGGGTAGGCACCCTGCTGTGTGAGATAAAGTTTTAAGGAATAAAATAATTTCATTACTGTAAAATATCGTTCTTTTTTTTTAAATTATGCCACGTTTTATTTTGACCAACAAAGTATCACGTTAATTCTAGCACGTCTTTGTTGAGAAACAAAAAGGTGAAGGATATTAAAAATACCATTCATCACATACTCCAAAAGAATCTCTTTTACCTGAAATTCCTACTATATAGAGAAAGATCTATATAGTAGGAATTCAGGTAATTCAGGAAAGATCTACCAATGTAGTTACATTTTTAAAACTATCACTAATATTTTCGTGGCGCAGCGACACAAGGGTGTGACTCTAACGCGACGGTTGTGGGTTCGATCCCCATTCGAGGAAGTGAAATATTTATTCATCGTCATTCTTTCCGTGAATCGTTTTGTGAACATAGAAACAAAAGCTACCAAATGCTACTACCGGTTCGGAATCCAGTTCTGCAGAGAAGAACCGGTAAGAAACTCCACACTTACGTTAGTCCGGGAGTCCGTCTCCAAAAAGTTGTCGTTACAAAGCACTGCCACTCATTTTATAGTCTATCGCCATAGTTCCTCACCATCACATATTCAGTAAAAACAGATCTAATAATAAATCCATGTCTATATTACACGTCACATTTTATATATTATTTTAGTATTATAATATTCTTAACGATACTATAATAATAACTATAAAATTAACATTAATACGATAAACTTATAGTTTTAAGAAACTCACGTGCGTCTTACCTCAGTCAGTGGGAACGACATCTTTTATATATATAAATAAATCGAACAGACAGTCAGACAGTCAAAGCCGCGCGGGGGCCGCTAGTTGAAAACATTTTTATAAAGGGCATTTATTTTTAATTTATATTAATTTGTTTTGTAATTGTAAAAGAAAGGATATTTGTAAAGGTTTCAAAACAAAAAAAAAAGATATAAGACTTAGATATAAGACTAACGGCTGTGAGACCATCTAGACTTTCAACAATAACAATAAATTTGAAGATTCCTCAATAAATATTCACATAATGGATATGAGACACGATACTCTTTACATAATAAAATGTAAGGTTCTCAAAAGGAAATTTCTTGACAATTTGCATTCAAATCAGTTGGTATACTTATATCAACATATTTAAAACATCCCGTGGTTTCAGGTTTTTTAGTAAATTGACTTGACGGCAATTACACCATAAAATGTTTTAATTATTACCTCTTTAATGTTGTTTTCTTTCTTTTTTGTTTATTGTGACGATTATAAGGTGGAAAAATTACAACTTTTCACAGTTTAGATAACTTACTTGCTGAGTGACGTAATCTGATACGCACTTAAACCCGTATTTATAAACCGCTCTCAAGTGCGAGATCAATCTTGAGATGCTATTTTTATTCAAAGATTATTAAAACAGCATCTCAAGATAGTTCTTAAGATCGGTTCGGATCGGATCGGATAATTCTCAAGGTAATTTGAACAAATACTCTGAAATAGTTATAGGTTCAAATTACAGGTAACTGGATGGTGATGGTACTTTAATAATCGAAATATATAAATTATAGAAGCGTCCTATGGTGTTGATAACAAATAAATAATATTTTGTTATGCGCATAACGTAAGAATCGAGATGGATTCGATTTTCACCTTACATTGACTACAACTCGTTTCCAGACCATTATCACGGCCTACTGGAAAGTTTTCGAAATGTTGAGTCTTCTATTAAATCAAAATAGATGCTATTAATCCGGTTAGAATAGTTGTACGATTATTTCAAGGTGATGACATTTTAACTCAAATGTTTAAAAATATGATTTTTGTTTGTTATTTTATAATGTTTTATTGTAATACTCACTTACAATCTAAGTGTTAGAAGAATACAATATCAGTGTATATTCGAGATTTTGATGAATTACCACATGTTCCTGACATTATGTGATAGATTGTTCTGCTTACAACTCGATATAAACTTTCGTATTTTACTTAATAAAACAAACGTATTGTATGAACATCGTTGGTTTTACGTGATTTTATTTATTTATTACCTAAAAGATTGATCTCAGTAGTAATTTATGGCGTTTTACATGAAATCAAATGTAATATAAGAATGGGGCTGATCCCTTTTCTTTGGTTGGGCCGCAGTGAAGCTGATAGCGCTACTTAAATTTTATTTTCAGGAATCTATTAAGTACTCTTAACATCTGAAACCCTTATTTGAACCGTAAAGGCGGTGCGAGTTGAGTGAGTTGAGTGAGTTGAGATGTTGATTTGATTTGGACGTCTGTTCTGTGGGTAACATACTTTTGTTTTAGTTAATCAAATCTGTTTAGTGGTACATTAGTGGTCCGGTATAACACTGTTTTTACAGTTTTACCGGGAAAAAGAAAATAAAAAAAAGCTTCCCATTTGTGGCACAAATGTCTTGATAAAATAACCATATATGTAAATTATATTTACAGTTACACGTTAAAGTCCACTCTAATAACTATTACAAAGACTTAAATACGCTGTATTCGAACAGTAACCGCAATCCAATTAGTCTAATTTGTTCGGAGAGTAGAACGGCGCCAAGAATATTTAATTGATCTCATTTATAAAGTATTTACCCATCGTTTACGGACTGTAAGTGAGTCTCCCACGTCGACTGAGATTAGCTAAGCTTTCAAATAAGCCAACTTACTTTTATTGGTATAGAAATATATAAAATCAATGTCTGTAAAATCATTTAATAATAGGGGAATGTGAGTACCGTATTGTTAAATGATTTTATAGTATACTGGGCTTATATGCGCTTGGAGATATGTTCCGTATTGCTTCGAACCTATTTTAATGTATTATTAGTGGACTTATTTAAAAAAAAATCTTATTATATTATTATAATAATACGAAATTCCACTTTTTGCTTATTTTGTATTGAGTATTGAGGGACCAAATTCAAGGCCGTAGGGCACTTTCTGGCTGGACAAAAAAAAGATAATAATTTAGAAACACTAGGTAACTCATAGCTGTTACTTTGGCATAATTCTGTTCCAAATAAATACATTTTAAAAATATATTATTATTATTCAAATTACCATTATGGCGCAGCACCACAGCGTCTGACACTCCCTCTGGAAATGTGGTGATTGTGGGTTCGATACCAAGTAACAATATCCCAAAAATGAGACAAACATAATTGATGTCACCTATAATACCCACTTGTCCAGTAATCCACAAGATCTCTTAGTGACATAAACTATATCAAAAGATAAAAAGCTAAAACTTTGGACGCACCTCGTCGGACGTTACACTAACAGATTATAACGTCTAACCCGTTAGATATTATTGGGATTTTCCTATACGTCGAAACTTTTTATCTTCTTCAGTTTACTATGCTAATCTCTTTTACATATAAAATAATATACTATAAACACGACGGTTATGAGTTCGATCCCCATTTGAAGCAATTAATTATTTACATTTTCTCGTTTTAGTTCCGGGAGGAGCACCATGGAGTTCCATCATTGCATCTCTAGTCTAGAGTTTGGATGGAATCGTATTATTAAATGTCTTAAGTTTAGGTTTTTACTTTCTACGCTATGAAGCATAAATATAAGAAAACAAAAATCGTAACGGCGTTGATTTCCGCTGCTGAAAATACGATGTTTCGAAAAATTGGGCTGTGCGTAGTGAACAGAGTGCCTTAACACTAGGTTTTTTTGGCCTGCCCTGCAATATGCGAGATATAGCGTGTGATAAGTGACCGTTAAATATGCAATTTTAAAAATAGTCACAGGTCAATTACATAAATTGATATACTTTACGAAGTGAAATCCTTGAAAGTAAATAAAAAACAAAGTTTAACCTTTATTAAAACCCCGCTATGCACTTTGTTGAAACCTGATAAGTGAAAAAATTAATTTTTACTCATTAATTATTGGAAAAGATTCTTGAAGTGAATAATTGCAATAAAAATTAAAGAAAAACCTGGGTAATGTGATATTTAAGTATAAGGTTATTTAAAAAAATCAAACAGATAGAGAAAGTCCTTCGGGAAAGAGGTAGTACCGGCAAACCAAAATAGATCATACTTTTTTTAAGATACGTTTTTTTTAAAATAAGTATCGAATAACACTTTTTAAATGCTAAAAATAAAATAGACATTTACACACTTTAACAAAAAGCAGCTACTACTCATTATTTTCTTTTTGCATGCACATTCGATGCAACAATGACTTAAGTGTGTACAGACTCGAGTCACTGTATACATGATAGTGTGCCGGTCATATAATTTTAATTTTAGGTAATAATATAAATTGGGTTTTAGGTAATAATATAAATATCATAAACATGACAATACGTCTAGAAAGAAATTGATATTATTTATTACAAGTCAATTCAAATATTATTTTTTAAATGTGCCATTTAAGGCGCATTGTTTTTAAGCACTTCTTCATAAAAAAGGCATTGAATTTACACACAAAATATGACTTATGTGAAAAATTTAAGAACATAAGTAAGTAGCACTTAAAAAAAACGCTATCTCGCGATAAAAGAGATTACAATCAGCGTGAAAAGTGGTGCGTAGAGCCGAACAGTATGAATAAGTAATGTAGGCAATTTTTGAATATTTCCATTTTATACGAAGATGTAGGAATTATTGACTCCGGTGTATTTTATTGAGATAAAATCGTGCTGGGAATTGTCGTTTCATAATAAACGGAGTTCTTAGCGCCATTTTAGTAGCTTTATATTTGTGACCTTTATAATTTTAATTAATTTCATGCCTTATTCCGTACGGGATGACCGCCACTCTTGCGCCTGCTTTTTATGTGTCTTTTTGGTAAAATAAAATAATACAATTACTGTAACTGAAGTTTCATTAATATAGTTTTTGTTATAAGATCTTTTGCTATGTGATAATATATTATAGAAATAAGTTACTGTTATCTTATTCTATAACTAGTTTTAGTAGAATAGATAACAGTAAGATGTTTCTCATTGTCATGGTAAGACGCTATGATAGAGTATTTGGAACTACCTTAACGGAACCTAACAGGGTTAGAATATAACTATATTTTATATTTTATCCAAGAATATCCATCCATCCATCCAATTTTTTCAATACAATAATATACCTGTTTTTCTTATAAGTGACATAAACATCATTTATATATTTATATAGAACATAGAAATAGTTATCTCGTGCAAACAGTTTCATTGAATTTGAGATAAAATTGATATTCTCAGATTACTATCAGAGTAGAAACTATCAAAATTTTCCAGAAATCAAAATCTACATTTTACTGCAATCCGGTAAAAAACTTACATTTTCGTCGACAGACGGGACGGACAGCAAAGTGATCTTATTAGGGTTCCTTTCTTTACTTAAAAGGTACCTACGGAATCCTGAAAAGGATATTTTATTATTTATTCACGTCACATAACGGCTGTTAAAAAAGGGTGGTTTGTCACACCTTTATTTAGAGGAAAAAGTAGATAACTTAATCCAAAAATCTCCATTTGAAGTCCTACTTCAGATGGCGGGAAACTTAGATGACGACGATGTCATATGATTTCGATTATTATGATTGATGACTTCTGTTGCTATGATACAAGAGAATTTGTAAATTAAAGAAATGATAAAAAATTGCCTAAAATTCTAGCACTAAAAAAATCATATTATTCCCTCAAGCGGTGATCATACATATATAACATCTATGATATATATATGATATTTAAAGTATAGCGTAGAAAAATATGTTTTGCGTAAAAAAACTTATTATAATTAACAAATGTCCACCGAAAAAGTAAATATTCACTTCTATTATCCTGGACGAACGTCCGTAATAATAACCATATAAGATAATTCTATTTATAAAAGTATTCTGTTCCCTCCAGAATTCGGCGGAAAGTGGGGAACGGAGTGTTTTAACATTAGGTTCCCTCTGCCTACCGTGGTGTGAGCGGCATAAGCTGTTTTATTTAATTTATTGTTTTCTATTATATGAAAAATCGAAAAAATATGAGAAGACTTTCTAGGACTGTAGAAAATATATTTAACTGTCTAGACAATAAGTAATGACAAGAAACAAGATAACTAAAAAAAATATGTCTTCACTAGTTGGTCGTAGTAATAAGTCTGATTGGATTTTACTATTTTCCTATAAAATATCTATCGATACGTCAACATCGATCCTAGATAAAATGTAAATTGTACTTAGATACGTCATTGACTATATGTGAGCGCTATTTGTAACTTCTGACGTACAAAGAAAAATTTATATTAGTATTAGCCTGAGATCCCAGAGTCCCCAAACCTACGTCATTTTAGCAAAGCTGAAATTTTGAGTATTAATAGTCTAATTTGTAGTTAAGACTTTATCAAAAGTAGCCCTAACTTAAGGTATACGTAGGTACGTTAAAGTAGAAACGCTCGTATTTAAAAAAGTTTGTAAGAATAATGTATAAAATGTATATTTTATTATCACCAGACCTTTACTTGGCCCTTCGTTCCTGCCAGATGTTCTAAAGGTTGTTTCAAATTGGGTAAAACTGCGTTATACGCTGCGTTATAGCTTTAAGCTTTAATATATTATTCAAGACCCTTTATAAGCACCCAGACCAATGCGATACCTTAATCATCCTATATATTCATATGTCACCGTCATATGAATGTACAGGAAATAAATAACAATTGCAGTATCAATTACTTACTAAAGGCTCAACAAAGTAACTTTACTTGAACGAAATACATAGAAAATTGTAGATTTCAAAGCAAATTTTATCTCATTAAGATTTCCGTTGCCAAATTAAATATTATTTTTATCTATTATATATATCATCATATATTATTTATTACACGTCACTGTTGTAGACGTCTGCAAATTTTTATCTGTCTTCAATCCCATAACTGTAGGAATTACTATACATTTCTTTCGTTCCTATACATTCCCCAAAGTACTAAAAAAGTAGAAATTTAACGTATGTAACGTTGATATGTAAAGTACGTGTACATGTATACTGATGTATAGTAAGCTACATGCTTAATCATATAGTTTCTGTGCATACAGAGACACAGTAACAAAAGAGTTCAATATAAAAGTATAGAAAAATATGTTGTTTATTATACAAATACGACAATCCGTTGAACAGTTTCATTAGATAAGTATTCCGACATGATCAATCTAAGTACAAGGTCACGTGGGAGAATATAAGAATGCAGGATTGGCGTTCCAACGGTTCTATGAGAATATAAAGCTGTTTTATACGTATTTAACGGTAGTCAAGACTTTATTGTCTTGTTTTAATTTTTGTATATTTAATTTGACTATTTTTTTGTTTTGATATTTTTTTTTACTTTGGATTATATTTATGATTGTGTAGGTTATATAATGTTATTTTTTAAAACATATGACGTTTAATAAATAAATTAAATGCATGCAAGGTAGGCAGAGTGAACGTTGTTCTAAGACACTCCACGTCCCGCTTTCCGCAAATTTCGAGAGCGGCACTCAACGCCGAACTTTGCCGCGATACCGGAGCGACATAATGAAAATATTAAATATTTCATTTGTTCTAGTGGGAACCGATCTAACAACCTCGAACAACAACAAGTTACTCGTTACTGGAACGAGAAAATACAAATAATTTCATTTCCTTAAGTGGGGATCGAACCCACTAGTCACACGCTTGTGCCCCTTCGCCACGACTGCGCTCATAAGGGTTTTTTTATAAAATAAATAAAGGATAAAGAAAACGTAATCGAATATAATAATTAATAAAGTTTTAGTTTGAATTGTCTTCTATCGAGAATGAAGCTTTGCAAAAGATTTGAGAAAATCATCTCCATAACAACCGGGGCTTCACATTGAAATACACGTTGGCGTGTCTTTTTCACAGTATAATATAATTATTATATATTAAAATATAACATGATTGTACCAAACTTAGCTACTATCATAGTAGTCAAATTGATATAATATATCTGACTACATATATTTATTTTATTTGTAAGTATAATACATACTATTTTTTGTTTGTTTTGGCATGATTTTTCTAAAAATGAAGAAAAGCACGATAAAAGGTTCTCTTAGTGTTTCTCGTAGAAAAAAAGCAACTGTTCAGGGTTCCCATTGATTCACCAAGCGGTGATGGTGCTGAGTTCATGGCTTTGCACAGGTTGCGAAGCTTAGACTAGAATTTGGGATTTGTGATCTATGTCTCCATAAGTTTTAAACCGCAAAATTCGTTTAATTGAATATTTCATTTCCTCGGGTAGGAATCGACGACCTGTTGTGCTTACACTCGCTCGTTTGTGCTCGTGCGCCGTGACTGGTGGCTGAAATATAAATAGTTTATACTAAACAATAAGTTCAAGAACCCACCGAAGAACAACAGAAACGATATATTTATAAAACTATTATGCACATATATTATATACATACATAAATACATTTACGGAACAACTTCATGATAATACATTATTATAATTTTATGTGCAAAGTTTCACATTTTTTTGGTACTTTTAATAAAATTAAAATATAATTACTATTTAATATATAAATAAGTTTATTATTATTATTTAATATATATAATACAGTCGGGATTTCATTGAAGTGAATACACCTTCCTAAAGTTGCGACAGACACACAATGCGACAATTGTGTCGTAATATTGCAGAATAATTATAGTAAACACGATATAATGTAGTAATGTTGGATAACCTGCGATAAGAAGCTGTCGATCGTCAGCATCAGTATCTAATGGAGATGACATTATCTTCGATTCTTTAGATACTATCGTCTAGATAAAGTTGGTGTCTTACTTCTGGATATATTACTTTGATCGCGGATCGCATCACGGCACGAATACGTTTGCGGTCAAAATGGGTGGTATGTCATTTTTAACTTCCTTTTACTTGTAATTGACTGTTTCATAATATTGATTTTATAGTTTGTTTTCTATCTTTATAAATGTTTAATATAATAGATCAAAAATTTTAAGATCTGTTGATTTTATTTATGTTATATAATAATCTTTAACTGATTGATAATCTTACAGTTAATATTAATAATTGGACGATAATTTTTAATGTAGTTCTAATACATTAATATTATATATACCTACAAGTATGTATATATAGGTATAATGGTGATTACGTAAACAGAAATTTTGGATAGCAATTCCAGTTTCTCAACATTTCGCTGCATTTCAAATTGAAACTAAGCCAGTTCAGTTAAATTGTCTAATTTACGATTTCCATATTAAGAGCAATGGGTAATATAACGTAAGATGAGTTTCCCATACAGAATGTACTCGTATGGAGCTTTCGTAACAGAGCTGGGGATATCTCACCATCTATTACAGTTGAGATTTGTTGAGAACATTCATTAAAACTCAATTATTATAATCTTAATTCGAATTAAACTTAATATTTGTTTACTTAAAATCGTTACAGTTAAAATGTTATTATTATACTTTATTACCGGGAAATTTTCAGATATTTAAATTACCTTCCATCTATTAATTTCTAATTCATGAAAATATTAGCGATAACGCTAGTGAAAACCACTGAAATAGTATGAAAAACATCAAATATATTATATTCTGGTATAAAGTACTAAAAAATATGTCTTACACAGTGACCACACAGCTGCTATTTGTAGCGGCGGCGCTGGCCTGCGCCTCCGCACTCTCAATCAGTTTGAGACAAAATTCGGAGACTTTGTGCATCGGCCAGGAGAACTTCCTACGCATTGCCAACATCGACAGCTGCCTACACTACTACCAATGCTACTCCGGTCGCTCCTACCTCATGCAATGCCCAATGGACACATGGTTTAATGAGGAAGAGCAGGTGAGAAGTACTTCTAAGTGTCCACTTCACTCATCTCCTACATTTTGTAAAATACCTCATATAATAACTTAAATGAGATTACACTAAGCTTTGATTATCCATTACATAATCAAACATAATGTTATATATATTTATTTATTTATTTCATTTATCATTGCAGATTTGTGATCGTTCTGCTCCACCAGAAGGCTGCAGAGTTGAAAGTGAGGTAGAACCTGAACCTGAGCAAGAACCTGAACCAGAACCTGAACCTGAACCTGAGCCTGAACCTGAACCTGAGTCTGAACCTGAACCTGAGCCTGAACCGGAATCTGATGAAACTCAACCGGAACAAGAATCAGAAGAAGCTGAATCACAACCAGAATCTGAAGAAGCTGAACCTGAACCAGAATCTGAAGAAGCTGAACCTGAACCAGAATCTGAAGAAATTAAGTCTGAAGAAGAGCCAGAGCAAGATCCAGAAAATGAAGAAAATGTGTCCAAAATTGAAGAACAAGAAGTTAACGAAGAAGAAGAATTAGAAAGCGAAGATGTCGAAGAGCAATCAGAGGGAGAAGAAAATGATGTGGAGATTGAAGAAGATGAAAATGAAAACAGAGTAGGGTACCATGCACGTAGATCATTAAAGAGCGATGATCACGGTCATGATCATAACGACGATGAGGAACACGAACACAGTCACGATCATGATCACGACCACGGTCACGATCATGATCACGACCACGGTCACGATCATGATCACGACCACGATCATGAACACGAACACAATCACGACCACGACCATGAACACGAACATAGTCACGATCATGATCACGACCACGATCACGACCACGATCACGACCACGATCACGACCACGATCACGACCACGATCACGACCACGATCACGACCACGAYCACGACCACGAYCACGACCACGACCACGATCACGACCACGATCACGACCACGATCACGACCACGATCACGACCACGATCACGACCACGATCACGACCACGATCACGATCATGACAATCGCCAGGACCATGATCACAGCCACGACCACGGTCACGATCATGATCACGACCACGATCATGAACACAATCACGATCATGATCACGACCACGATCATGAACACCAACATAGTCACGACCATGATCACAGCCACGACCATGGTCACGGACATGTTCATGGACATCAACAGGATAGTCAAAACGACGAAGGGGATGAAAGTATTGATGGTTCTGGTGATGAAAACATTGAAGTTGACCCAGTTGTAGGATACATTAAAGCTAATCATTTAAGGCAACAAGAAGAGTTAGAGCAAGAAATTGATGAACTAGAAGAAGAAAAACTTAAAAAAGTTAATAAACAAGTAAACGAAGAAGAAGTCAATGAAGACGATGAAAGTGTTGATGGTGACAGTAATGAAGAACTAGCAATAAAGCAGGAAGAAATTAATGATGACAACGATAACGAAGATGAAGAAGAAAATAAAAAACGACAAGAAGAAGTTGGAGAAGAAGATGACGATAACGATGATGATGTTATAAAGAGATCACGCAGGTCTCTAAAACAAAATGAAGATAATGACGAAGATGAGAGCAATGATGATGACGACGAAGATGAGAGCAATGATGATGACGACGATAATGATTCAAAACGATTGAAAAGACAAATAGAAGACGGTGATGATGATGACGATGAAGACAACGATGATGACGAAGAAGAGGAAGGAAAGAAAAGGCAAGAAGAAATTGAAGACGTCGAAGAAGAAGATGTTGATAATGAAGAAAATAAACGCCAAGAAGAGCTTAATGTAGATGAAGACGCAGACAATGATGACGATGATGAAGATGTTGTTAAACGGTCACGTCGTTCAGTGAGACAAAATTCCAACGATGACGATGAAGATGCTGATGATGAGAGTGATGATGATGATGATGATGATGATGATGATGATGCCAACGATGAAGACGTTGTAAAAAGGTCACGTCGTTCAGTCAGACAAAATTCCGATGATGACGATGACGAAGATGATGACGATGAACAACCAGAAGCAGATAGATTTTTCCAAAGACTGCTTAGAGTATTGTCTTAAGACGTTTGGCAATTTCATTTCAAAAGTACCTCCGGCTGGAGTGCCCACTTGAAATGTAGAACGTAAATTTATTTAAACTTATATTTAAAATTAGACATAAGTGGTGCAAGTAGACGTTTCACTTTGTGCAATTTTGTAAATAACTGACGTGAATGTGTAATAAAAAATAAATTAACACAAAGATTTATTATTTATGTCATTTAATTTAATCTATTAAAAAAATACTAAGCATAAGTATTCAACATTATAGTCCTATGGTGACAATCTGCATATCATTATAGCATTTGTTCAATTATAACGTGTAAGTAACAATATAATTACCATCAACAAGACCACGATATGTTCTGAGCTTCAAATGTTGTATAGGAAAAAATACATATATCAACAAAGTTTTCTGTTACAACCTCAGGGTCTGTCTCAATAAGACTTGCCATTTTATTTAATAGGAAGCCAACGTTATATAAAATAATAATTCTAATGATAAAAACCGAAACAAGCTTCAGAGACTACAACATAAATTGTATACTGCTGTTAAAGGCTAACTTGACATGAAATTAACTAAGAAAAGAGAACAAACATAATAGAAATCATTCTTTGATATTAAAAAAAGTTATATAATAAAAAAAACAAAAAACAAAAAATTTATAATAATTTAAATTAATACAACAAATTAAATTAAGACAAAACACAAATTTTGTAATGATTATAACAAGTAAAAAAAATTTATAATAATTTCTGATTTATCAATAATTATTTCGGAGGTATACAATTATATTTTTTTATTTGGAGTTTAAAAGTGGATATAGATTGTTGAAATGTATCTAAACCAGCTTTTTTAAATATATTATTATACAATGTTAGTATTCTATTTAATGGAGCTGCCTTGCCTAAGTTACTCTTAGAAAAACGCTTTTTAAAAGTATGCTTATTTTTATTGTGGCTTATAAAATTGCGCCTTGATATTGCTAAACCTATTCTGTTTTATTTGTACATATCTAACACATTCAGAGGTACAAAAGAGAATATAATATAAACACCCCATTATTCATATTAAGTCTAATCAGAAGCGTTCCAACTGCTCTACAATAACGAAACGTTATAATTTATTGATGATCAAATGATTATTTAAAGTCAGACAGGGAAATTTTGTTGAGTGGCAGAACTCAACGATTTACCTCGACACCAGAGCGAATAAAAATGGAAATATACACGTAAAGAAATATTTCACTTCTTCGAGTAGGAACCGAACCTACAACCGTCGCGTTTACGGGCGGCACCCTTGACCACTGCGCCACGGCGGCCTATAATATTTATGTACGTATGTTAGTTTTTATTTATGTAATTAGTTATAAAAAAAATACTTTAAAAGTAATATTTTATCAATTTTCACTATATAAAGCATTATGTCCTTCGTCACATAATTTCGAAATACTAAAAAAGGGAAATAAATGTCCCAACACAAAGGGTAATATAATAAAACAAAATCATAAAATTTTAGCATTTTATTACATCATTATTATACAAAATAAACCTCAAATACGATAATAATAGTATAAGTAACACAACCAAAGCAAATCTGAAAGTTCGACATATTCCAATAGCCGTACAATAAATGCACAATACAAATTAATTATTTTTGGAAAACATATAAATATTTTAACATATCGGGATTTGAACCCGTACCCCTTGGAATCCGCCAAAGTTTCGTTTTTAATAACCTGGGAATGCCTTAGTGGTCTGAGCTACGTTAAAATTTTTATACGTTTTCTAAAAAAAATTTCTATTCTTAGCGTGGAATAACACTTTAAAAAAATGTAAAAAACAGATTATTTAGTTATTTACTTCTATAATATGACTCGTTAGTTCTACTCATTGGCAGTTATCGATACTGGCACCGAATCGATGCGAACGAAGCGATTATTAAAGCTTAGTTACAAAAATAAATATCTATAATGTAAACAGCAATAGCAATAAATAAAATAATAATTGTTACTGAATATTATCATCATACTAGGAGAATCGATTGGTTAGATAACGATTTATTTTGACAAGAAAAATCGATTATTAATTGATACGAATACGAATTGTGTATAAGTTAAAATCGCAATTTCATATTTAATTCAGATAAAAGTGAAGTCATTGAAACATTCTATTTAAATATCGTTTAAAATCACTAGAGATGTTAAAAAAATTGTATATTAAATATTTCGAGATACTATCGTAATTATTATGTGCTAGTCATTTGTAACTTGGTCCTAGCTCAGTATAAAAGTAGCTAATGAGTAGATTAGATATGTGATGTGTTAAGTATAGAACATTCTGTGGCCTGGAAATATGAACCCGCGACCGACGCGGAACAACAAACGACCGGAAGACTGTTTATTTTGATTAAAATATTATAATAATAAAATTACCAACATTTTCGGTCTATTT
>JBAIZZ010000103.1:64456-131205 GCA_037355905.1 Heliconius aoede | reverse complement strand
AAAAAATATACAAAAATGAAACATACCGTTCCTCTCAGCTGGGTCTAGGTCGTTCGCGTCACGCGGCCACCACCCCTGCCACACCCACACGTGCTTACCATCGTCTAGCATGAATAACGCTGGAAATACAAACCAAATATTATACAATTAATTATATTATAAATTTAATTAATATAATGATGCTAAAGATATAATGATGCCTTCGTAATGCAGCGATCCAGTGTCAGACTGTGACCGCAACAGTCGCGGGTTGGATTTTCACTCGAAGAAATAAATTTATGGTAGAACTTCCTAGACAATGTGCAATGTCATGTAACCTTAACTAGTTAAAAAATATATAAGTAAACATAAAACAATAACCAACCAGGTTGCGAAGCCGAATACAGCTCCTTTTGTTCAAAAGGGAAGGGTGTCACCAGCTGCTCGTGTCTCAACGGCGACAGCACCTCGTTCGCTTCGAACTGACCGCCCAAGTCCGTAAAATGGAACAGTCTTGGCGTTATATCACCACAATCCTTTCCGCCGTTCAATACCGAATTGTAATATTTATTAGTAACCCCAAAACCGTCTAAAAACTCTTTACTCTCCTCCCCTTCTTTAATTTCTTGTATCTTCATATTACCATTGAGTAAGCTCGATTGTTTTGAGATCAATTTGTTAGCTAATTCGATGGCCATTTGTTTGGTGTGTTTTAAACTACGAGATCCATGCCAAATGTATAAACAATGTTTTTCCGTATCAGCTAGAACTAATGAGCCCCGACTCCTCAATTGTCGTACTGAACAGGGCACTTGAAGTAAATAGGCTTCATTTGATATATTTCCACGAGTAACAAATAATTTGTATCTACTTTTATCCGTGCCCTTCTTTCCTTGGTGTATGATAAGTTTTCCTTGGAATAGGTTTAAGAAGGCAGGTGGCTCGTTTCCTTGAGCCACACGTACTTGAGGGCCTTTTTCTTTATCTAATTCAACTGTAAGTAAAGCTGCAGCGCCTTTTTCATTAGACGACGCGTCTTTGCCTTGCCAACAGAAATAAGCGCATCGATCACGTCCAGTCAAATTATGCTTCGATGGTTTCCCATTCAATTCCCGGCCAGTAACCGTGATTTGGTATTCCCATCTGATAATATAACTGTCCCCGGAGAAAAATTCCCCAACTTCTTCTTCATCCTCAACTTTTTGGTAGTCATATTCTTGTATGAGCCACTTGCAAACGGATTTAGTTTTAATATCGTAATGTCTCATTGAATCTTTATCATAGTAATGGGTGCCACGACCTATGTGAGAACCTTCGAGCACTAGATCTGGGTCTTGATAGTCATTAGACCACATCTCTTCAGCATCACATGGTGTTATTTCCATTGAATTAGATTTATTTTCTTGTGGTCTAACTTTAATCACTCGACTATAATCGGGCCAGTCGATGAATTTCTCTTTAAATAAGATAGTTTCCATGTGCTGTGAAACTTTGGACAAAATGGTCCATTCCGGACGTTTGTTGCTTGATTTGTTGGTAGTATTAGCTTCATCTCTAGCACCTTGGAATTCAGCGGCATTTAACGGATTTATATGACATTCTTCATAATTGTAACCGTCATCAAATAACTCTTGAGCTAATTGCGCCGCTTTCCTTCGACTTTCTAAGGCAACATTCTTGCCATACCAAATATACATTTCCGAGCCAAAGTCAAAAACGATGACTTTTGATTGATGTAACATCGCTATTTTGGGTACCTGACCCCAATACTCCTTTATCGGTACTAATTCGTCATCGATGACTTCGTAGCACATGTTAGTTTGTACGACACAGGTTTCGAAAATTTCATCTTCGTCTGCCAGACCTGTTTCGATGGGTTTATAATTTTCAATATTTTCAGTAACACCTAGTAACGACCAGAATTGATTCCAATGTTTATTTGAGAAATGTTTGGTTTGCTCATCGATTTTAATGAGACCGTTTGAGCTCTTGCAACCGAGATCTTTTGTGTTTTGTATGTGTTGTGCGATGTCTGTGCTTCGGTTTCTACAACAAGGACATATAGTAGATTAACATATTGTAGAAGTATATTTTAAAAGCTTAATAATACTTCTTTTCGAGATAAAAACAGAAAAAATATTATTATTATAAAATAGTATTATAATTGATTATTAAATACTTATTATTTTGTTTTCGCGTTGCATATAACGTAGCTTTTTAGCTTAGTAGATTTTTACTATATAATGTAAACTTTATATAAGTATGGTGTTATTTTGGTTTCACACTAAAAATAAGAGATATATACCACATTATTATTATTTTACCAAGTGTAATAGCAAACGAATTTTACCTTTCAATAACATTGGCATATAAACCAATGTAAAGGAACAGTTGATCAGGAGTGACCAGAAGGAAGCAATCGCCGCGGTTCACACTAGTATGGATGGGCTCTACTAGCCGTGTCTGAAATTAAAAAAAGAAATTTTATAAGTAATGAATATCAAAACCATTACATTTTTATTTATATTGTTTTGGAATTTGGAAGTAAATAAAAGTAGAAAGAAAAAATCGTTTTTTTTTTTCAATAATTCTAGTTTATCTATTTTTTCAATAATTATATAATATATATATTTGTTTTAAATTAAATTATAAAAAATCAGGTTCAATTATAATACGTCAGGTTCTTAGAATCTGTCACGTGTCGTACATCATTCTTACAGTATGGGCGACAAAACGCGGCCGCCTTAAAGTTACGCTTTCTGAACTTTTGCATATTGTACACTCGGAAAGTAAAGGAACTAAAGAAAGAAAAAATTGACTACGACTTATCGAACGTACTATAGTTCTATTGGAGCACGTGGGTACAGTCGCAGGTAAAAGTTTGTATGTTATATGAATACTGAATAACATAACATATTTATAATAATTAACCATTAACATGTAAAAATAACGTAAAGTAACACGTACAATGTAATATAATACTTCCTCGTTCCAATGTACATAAATTTATTGTTATATTATTCTTATAAAACCTTGTAATTATGAAAGTATTAAATGCCACACATATATTAATTCCGTCATTATGTTTCGATTTATGTTTATGTGTTATTATGTTTTATTTCCATCTTTTGTAGTCTATGCCAAAATGTATTTACTTGAATTATTTTAGTCGTATTAATTTTACATCAAATGTATAAAAATATAAAATTGAATATACATTAATTAAAAGTTTACAAATGTTGGATATCTTTTTCAAAAATAAAAAAATACATATAGGCAAAACTGAATATTTTAAATAACAAATTTATAAAACATACAGGACGGATAGATAAAAGAAAATATATATTTAAAAAAATAAAAGACAGTTTTAATGAGAAAAAGGAACCAACGATCAAAAAATATAAAATACAAATAAAACTAACCTGAACGCGCCGTCTCCCTTTAACCTGCAATAGCATAACCGGCTTCGTCCCGTGCGTGGGCGCATTTGTTGCACTTTTTAATGCTACATTAGAGAAATCCTCTTTGGAAGCTAATGCTGCTAGCGCTTCGGCTGCTAAGCCACAGTTCGAGGTTACTGTGGGACAGAAAAACAAACTTATATATTAGTACTTTTTAAGCCAGTATGTCACTCGAAGCCGTTAACCTCGTACCAAGAGAAGATAATCATCCGTTACTTAACTTTTGCAATATAATAAAAAAAAATGTTAAAACAATATTAAAAAAATACTTTGCTAATAATATATACTTTGTTAATAAATATGTATTTAATAAATTTGTAAAACATCTCAATTTTTACATTTTAGACTGGGCTTGAAAATTGGACGATGGGTGCGGAACGGAGTGTCTTAACATTAGCTATATTAACATTAACTACTCAGCTATATATTGTGTACAATAAAACTAAAAAATAAAATAATACATATAAAAATGCGTACTTTTCTCCCGCAGCATCTGATCGCGCACAGTGAGCGGCTGAGCGATATATTCTTGCCGGAGGTCAGTTCGAGCGGCGAGCGCTTTGAGCGGATTCCGTGAGGCGGCGTGACGTCGCTCTCGCTTCGCTCTGCGCGCCCATTCACTTGCCAATCTGTGAAGAAAAGATAATTTAATTGTACATTATTAGAAAGTACGTTCATTAGTTTTTTTTTTCAATAATTATTTTAAATTTCAAAATACTTACTCGCAATATGCTCGCATTACTCGCAAATCATTATATCGTATTCATTATATTAATATAATAAACTCGCAAATTTCGGTAACTACTAGTTCGAATTGAATTATAATTTTTATATTGGATAGTCTATTTCTTCTGTTATATTACACCAATAAAACCAATAAAAAGTTTTAAAATACTTACAATTGCCTCGACCCGCTATCAATGGCGTCCAAATCGACTTCAACGTCCTCTGACTGTGTTTTCTCATGTTGTAGCGCGGGAGTGAAAAACGCCTGGAAAGTTTCATCGTCCGCCCGCGGAACGCGAACTTGGCTACCTATTTTCTCTACACCTGATATTTCTTCTTCTAAAATGGACAAGATATAATTATTAACTTCTTTTACTTTCACTGTATCCACATTTATTATACACACAGATGGTTTTTCATTAATTAAGATTTCATATGACGGTGACTCACAAAGATTGATGACACCATTGTTGGAATACGAAAGACTAAAACTCACGATATAATGATTGTTCATTTTTAATATTTCATTTAAATACTCTGATTTTACTCTATAAAATTATAAAAGGATTTTTTAATCAATCAATCAATTTTACTATATTTGGATGTCAAAGTGGCATTGAACACACCAAGTATTATTTATCTATAATAATATTATCAATCATATTATTTTATCAATATATGCACGTCTATAAATCAGCTAAAATATTTAATGATCATATAAAAAGAACTGTACGTAAAAAATAAACGCACATACAAATGTACCTATAATCATTATATGGAGACCATTAATATAATACTTACTTTCATCAACTCTACTGATGCTCTCACTAACAGAATGACTTCGTTTAAACGATTCCCTATCGATTTTAGGCGTTTCCTTAGGCTTGCTGTCCACCACTGCGCTCATAACCGCGCATGATGCTGACCGGAGTGGTCCAGATGCGAAGCCATTTGTAGGGGAGGTTGGGGCTTTACGAGATCTGTTGACAAAAAAATAAATAATATCTATGTAAATTAATATGCATTTATAAATATGGGTCTACAGTGATATAAACGTGTGACTCTAACCTGTGTTGGTAATAAAGACAATGAATATTGAGGCGTAAGTTCCGCCATTCAACAAGGAATAACTCGAAAATTTCAGTGAAAAGTGGAGAACGGCGTGTCTCAACACTAGCTTTTCTCTAATATTATGTTCTAATATTAGAAGGATACAATGATCCAGTTAATTAATGCCAGGTGAAAATATTTTACATGGCCATTAGCCAAGTAAACATTGCCAGTCTAGTTAATCAACCTACTGCGCAATAAATATGACACGAAGATACAAAATTATTATACATTATGCATGATTAATTTAAATAAATGATGAACAGTGAAATGAAGAAGAAAACTTAGTTTAATCATGTAATTTAAAAAAAACTCTATCCTTTTATCCTAACTTTTATCTCTAATGTCTCCGCTTTTCACCCATCATAAGGTAAATGAGCATTTGCTAGACAGTTTTTAACCCTGCACTAAGTATAACTGACTGTAACGCGACGGTTGTGGGTTCGATTCCCGCTCGGGGAAATGTTTTCATTTCCATGCTCTGGTAACGGAGGCAGAGCGCGGCATTATGTTCCGCCAAAAAACTACAAAATATATTAAGGCGAAACTTTAGACATACAAATAGAAACAACAAGCTTTCGAAGTTAACACCAGTTTTGGAAAACGACATGAATATACAATATTTATAGCCTTAAACATTTGAGCAATATATTTAATTTCGATGATGTTATTTATGGTATAGAACACAATTGTAGAACAGTAAAAGGTAACATCAGTCTGTCAGATAGAATGTGATTAAATCTTCATTTGGTTATATAAACTTAGTGTGTGGTCACGCAACAGCATTGTCAACGGATGTACCGCATGACGTGGACTGAGTCGCCTTGCAATTTAATTCAATTAATCAATTGCTCGGTGATGAAGGATAATATCGATACAAACTTATTCGATATTATTGTATACCCCATATGCCTTTCAAATTTTCTAATATTAATTTAAAATGGTGAAAATCTTAAAGTATGTGACAACAAGATAATTCTCCGTAGAAATCTTACGAGAAAACCACCCTGATGTAATTTCTTTTTCAATTATGGTATAGTTATGGAGTATTTTTGAATAATTGATAAATTAAATTGAAATTGAAACATCTGTTGATTATTTTACTTTCCCGTCATTTTACGATACGGAGATTACATTCTGATCAACTAACTTGTTCAATTATGAGTAAGTTCACTAAAGCTAATGTTACCGCTGTGTAAATTGCCAATTATATCACGATGACATGTGATGTCTTACCAAAATTTTTAATTTAACGGATAATATAGAACATGCAGTATTATAGCTATTGCTATCCAATTGGTGGAGGAAAAATAAAATTACAAATTCTTGTTAAATCTTCTTATTAAATTTTAATATTCTTATTAATAATTATCACATTTGAAGCACAAATAATATTATTCCATCCTCACTTTAGGATAAAAAGTCAACGAATATGCTGTCAAAATGTCGTCTTCCAATAATTTGCATATTCTCAACAATATTGTTTTTATATGCTTATCCACTGTTGGACATAAGTCTCTACAAATATTTTTTATCTTACCTAAACCTATTAGGCGGTGGTACAGCCGGCGTGACAGCGGGGGACAAGGCAGGCGGAGTGGCTGCCGGCGGCGGGGTCACAGGTGGAGTTGCAGTCACCTTGTCCCGTTCCAGACGCCCCGCCACCGTGAATAGTGAGGCGTCGTTTTGCGGAACACGTTTTCGCCATCCCTGAAAATATGTTTATTGTGAGAATAGGCAGAGTTCTAAAATGTCTTTACTTTTTGAAGGAAATATATTTTTTTATTAACTTGTACAATAGTTGTTCATAGCACGAAACAAAGTAGCTTCCCATCATAAATCTACTAAACTATGCGATTTTATTTATATAACCATATTGAAGACTAAGAGATAGTCACTAAGAGATAGACTCGAGACTAACATTTATATGTACCTATGTGTAATATACAAAATTAGATTAAATCCGGAAATACCACCGATTTATAATGTAATCTAATTTTTTTTTCGGTAGCGGAAATAAGTATAAATCTCTATACAGAGATGCTAACAACATAAATAAGTTATAACAAGCGTATGAGATGTTCGACATACTTGACGCTTGATAAGAACTTATAGTTTAGTGGTCTAAGTGGTTAGGTTTCCAAGAGTTCTTCAAATCCCTCTACATTCAAGTTTCTCTTTATAATATCTGTTTTTTTTTTTAGTTGAGACCTGAATAACCATAGATATTGTCCTGTTTATTAGGTGTAGTACACACATACTAGGTCAAAGCGTTATTATACTGTGTCTACCAATCAAAAACATAAAGCCCATAATGATTTACAGAGGGAATGTTGGCCATTCCTCGAATTGCATTATATCAGTATGCGGTCAATGACTCATTATGGCTTCGGTTGGAAGTTACTCATACAACTTAAAATGCCTGCGCTTTTGCAATACTGGCTCTATTTTATTGATTAATTTATCGTGTGTTAGCTTTGACACTGTTTATATTGGAAACGTTAATTTCATAATACGAGAACTATATCGAAACTTCCTTCTGCTAGAGAGAATATGATCAATAATATGTTAAGATTTTATTTGCATTTAATAATAAGAAATAAAAGATAAAAATTCACTAGCATTAAGCATTTAAGCCCTAATATTTAAGGAATCAAAAATCAAATTATTATGTTATTAAAATACTTACAGACAGCAAACATGTAGGTATATAAAAATAAAGGAATGTAAATATGTACAATGCAAAATAGCTTAGTATATAAATTACATACACCAACCAGACCAACCAGCCTTGTTTAAAAATCCTTTGTCTGCCAACCGTTTTCCTCTTCATCATTTACGCATATAACCATAAGAACGCAGTGTAAAAAGCGAGAGAACGGAATCAGTAGACTTGACCGACTTTATTAAGGATTTCGAAAGACGGAAACAAAGGTACAACGTACAACATAGGTCGAGCCAATTAACAGTGGAACAACACAAAGCAAAATCGCCTTGATATTTCTACAAATCCTTTAAATTTATTAGCACATTTCAACGTCAAAGTATTTATGGCCAAAAAGAAAGAAAATTCAAGCAAAACATTATTGACATATATTTTTTATCGTTGGCAAGTTTTTATTGCAATTTTATATAATTTCCTTTTCTTTGAAAGTATCAGAAATTTAAGTTTTCGTAGAGCCGAAAAACCCTTATAATTAAAAAAGCACGGTTCATACCATCAAACTGTATAACAATAGAGGACGAGCGTGTGAACTAAACCATTAGTCTCTATGTAACCACTAATGTATAATTAACAGCAATAATATCAATCAAATGGCTCCAATTGAAAATCGTTTACTAACAATAGCGATGTCATCAATTACCAAGCTCTATAGGCTCCTCTAGCGAGTAGTTTTTTTTTTCAAGTCGAATTTAACGAGCTCGCTAACGACTATAGTAACGTAGTACAGTCCAGTACATACATATATTACAAAGTACACAGTGTTTGTGGTTTTGGAGCGTGACCGTCTGACCGCTTTCTCGGTAGGAAGTTTCATGTAAATTGAAGAAACTTGTCCACTAAGCGATATATTTGATATATTTAAGTGCTGATTACTTACGCTTTTGTTTGGATTGAATATATCGATATTGGGTAAGGTCAATGTTTACAAGTCAATGTACGACAAAGATGAATATTGAATGGCCACCAAGAAAAACTTCAGGAGACAAATTTTGTTTAATTGCATAAAATAAGTTTCGATCCTTAATAAAAAAAAAAATTATAACATACTGTATGCTTTTTATGTATATTTTAGTTAGTTTTATTAGCATTCAGAAAAGACTGACTCATAAATCACCACTACAGTTGAACAAGGATAATGCAGAGTGCTTGCTGCTGAAACTTATTGCTATATTTTTTTATAAACGAATAATATATACTTTTTGCGAATTAAAATATTTTAAAAGGGTTGATTTATACCTGTGCTGCTGTTTCCAACTTGTTTCTTCTGTCCGCTAAGATGTTATTCCCTAATTCATTCTCATCAATATGCACCTTCTTCTTTTCATCTACAACTGCGTTTAACGATTCCTGTAACAATACATTTTATTGTTAATATATATGAGTATTTCATTAGTTCTAGTGTTACATTGTTATTATTATCAAATGCTTTATATATTAAGTACATTTCTCTAAATAAAAATACTAATGTCGAAATTTATAAGTATAGTAAGATATAAGTAATTGTTTCGTCGCTAATATTTATACCATAGTGTGTCATACATTTTTGTATTATATAAAATGGAAAATAATGAAAGTTTGTACCTGTGTCGAAAAATGCGATTCATACAAAATTACATTGTTTTATCAAAATAAAATATAATAAATTATGTCTGCATTTCCAAATTGTATACCAAAAGGGAAAAAAAACAGTTAGTTTTTCATATCAAAATTACATCTCGACATGTATTAAGTTACGTTAAAAGATAACGTGAAACATGTGAATCATTTTATCCAACATCAGTAAAGAGGTACTCGCATTACGTAGGCCTATGTGAATGACAATTATTTCACATACGCAGCCTAAATATTGTATAAGACAATGTGAAGGGAAAACTATGTAATTATACGTAAGCTTGTTAAAAATGTTTATATACAAGAGACGTGCCTCATTATTATCCACGGTGTCGATATCGAATTTCTTAAAAACAGGTTTGAGATTTCCATTGCTTGCGTTTTTGGTTTTCAATCTCAATTCTCCTATAACAGAACCAAAATTTAATCCACCCGGTAGTCCCGCTTGTTTCTCCAAACGTTTTAATAACAGAGGCTTGGCTGTTGTGGTGTTATTTACATCAGTTTTATTTTCTGTTGCACTATCTGTTATAATTACATGGATATTTTCGAAACGATCTCCAATATCATAAATCGACTCTTGTAATCCAATCGCCTTTTCACTTATTGGGCTTTCCTTTTCGGACGGCTCTATCTCAGCATCGCCAATTGGTTTTATTAGTGAACATTCGCTCAACGACAAGTTTTGTATTATAGATTGTAATTTATCATCGTTTAAAACAGTCTTTTCTAAAAATTCTGCAAAACGTTCCTTAGGTGGACTATTTCTTTTGAACGATTTCTCATGATTATTTTGGTTTCGTTGTTTTAGAAGCAGACTTGGAGTAATTAAATTTGAGTCTTCCACATTTTTTGTTATTTTGGTTGTCACGTCTTCTCTTAATACGCTCTTGGCGATGTCGCTCTGCACTTCTTTATTAGTAGAACAGTTTGAAACAATCTTATTCTTGTTTTCTATTGATTTTATTTCTACACCTTGGTAATTTTCTTTTTCCTGAGTTTTTTGATTTTCACTTTTACTATCGATAATATCTTTACTTTGTTCGATGCTTGGCTCATTTTGTAACGTAGATATGCTAGCTGCCTTTAAGGTGGGTTGCAAATTCTTCGCCAGCACAAATTTCCATATTAGGTACAACACTGCACCGAATGCAATGATCACTCCGTAAAACATTTTTATAAATCCAATCACATCACTGACTAGAATAAATTTATGGTACTACACAGAACACATTGTTGTCCACTTTAAATAAGGCAATAAATTGTTCATGCACTTGTATCATAAATGTTTTGCATCCATTACTATGTCAGTAATTAAAATAAGTACTACAAAAATTAAAATATTTAAAGTTATATCACATGCTTAAATTTAATTTGTAAAAATATTACAAAAACATTCGAAGTGTTGAACGTATGTGTTAATAATACGAGTGCATTGAGAGGTTGACAAAAGCAAACTGATCGAACAGTGGCTATTATCTGGCATCTGAGCGGCTGTGACTCAGTCGCAGATCCTAGAATGCTGGTAAACATTATCGACCGATCGAGTAGTTGTAATAAATGACGCATAACATATGATGCGAGAATAGTAAATATTGAAGGTGCGCCAAAGTGTATTATTAAGAGCAGCCTTGACTGGTGAAAACTCGCCTCACAAGCTAGTATTATTAAACCCTTTTTTGTTAAGATCACAGACCGCCGATAAAATTGTTATTGTAATGATCTAGTACGTAATTTGTTGATCGCCGTTTAATAAATCATTCATGAAGCAGATTTCATATTAGAGATAATTCTTGTTTGTTGGATACAAACAAGGAGGTCTTACAAATTGATAGTATAAGTGTTTACAGATAAACAAGAGTGCAGCAGAACATGCAGCGACCTTTTAGATAGCATACAACAGAGACATAATACAAAATTAGTTACGACGTGAAATATAAATATATATATAATATAATTGAGGATAACTAAACAATAAGGTATTTGCATCCACACATGTAAATAAAATCATCATCGTTATAATAATATATAAGTACACCGCAACTTCCCATATAAGTCAACTCGATCAAACCTAAAACGGTACGACAAAATGGGCACGACGCTAATTAAGCTTCTCTAAATGTATTTTGAGAATGTTTTACTCCGTTTTTTAAACAAATATCTGTCTATACTGAACAGTGTTTATAATTTAATGAATAATAGCTTAGATTACATAGCAAATCTCCAATACATATAATTCAAAACAATATGGCGTTCAATGACAAACTAATAAAGGTTTTTTTACCGCATAGATAGGAATTTTATTTAATAATTGAATATTGACAATATTGATTACTTATTCGCTCGTTTGTTGGCACTTCGTTGCTATATATTTAATAAAATACAGTATTTAGAATCGTTTTAGGTCGAACGAATAGTTCGCGCCATATCGAATTAATGATCACGTAGCCTGCATATAATTATATTAAAAATTCACCGTTACATATCATAATACAAAGTGTAACATAATTAATTGGTGGCATTATTAAGGTGACATGAAAAATAAAAAGGATATGTATGTTAAGTATAGAAAGTGACGGTGAGAGTTACAATGACTGATAATGAAACAAAAAATGCATTATTAAAATGCAAAAAACCGGAGAGTAATAGGAATTTGCCAAATCTTATGATGATGATGCGGTGATAAACGGGTTACACAGTCAAGATAAAATGACGATAACGACGATAACACTGTAAGTTAGAGATGAGATGCAAAAGGACGGTAATCCTCTATAACAATTTAATATTATTTTATTACATGCAAATAAATATAAGACTCTTATTTAAATAAATATACTCTAATTTCGAAAAGTTTTATAACAGCCATCAACAAAACATCGTATATTCCAAACTTCACACATTAAATTTGTAGCTGTTGCCACATCGTAAAAGTGACGACAAAATTTCACCAAACATAATATATACGAGATGTTAGATTACTTGGCACTTTTCAATTTAGATTTGCGATGTATCGGAGAAAGCGAAATTTTTGTAAATTTTAGTATATTCGTGTAGGCTGCGCACGCGCACGTCGAGCGAGGCCGCCAAAACAACTGGCGATGTGCGCCGACGAGTCTACATCGAGAGGGTCATCACATACGCAATACGAATAGCACATATGGTTATAAATTAACAACTATTATTTGGTTGTTACGTGAATCGACTGCAAATAACGCTTTAGTATAATTGGAAATCGTTTTTAAAGCATCCTTTATTATTAGTGTTTTAATTATTACTTATCGGATATTTAGAAGAGAAACTCTAATTGTTTAATTACGCGTGTAATTTATTACTAAAACATATGATAATAAAATTTTTCCAAAATAAAAAATATTACATTACGTATATAATACAAAATCTTATGTTTTATTGAAAATTATTTTCATTATCATTTTTGTTAAAAAAAAGTTACAAGTCAAAAGCAAAAGAATTCATATTTTTTCCTATGAATTTGTTTACAATCACACCGGTGGCCAAAATTTATAATTAGTTATTCGCTTTCGGCCAAATGTGAAGCATCTGGTATCGGATTCGTTGGCACACTTTACGTACTGAAGAGATTCCACAAACGCTATACATCACTTTCAGTAAATTAAAATTTACTAGATAACTAGCATGATTAGATATGGTATTATCTAGAATTAAATGTCATCAAATTGGGAGTATAATTAGAGGTGAATACCTACATTGTGTCTAATTTGCTCTTAAATTATGCAACTAATTTTAAAATACGAATTTCATTTAATTAAATACTGTTAACATATTTTACTCTAAAAGCAGAGAAAAGTTCTAAATCGGTTCTATCACTTTTACTTATCATTTCCGTGTTGGCTGGTAGAATCATTTCAAGAAAGGTTTCATTCATAATCATCTCGCAAACAATAATCTATTTATTCAAAAAATAAGAATCTATTTCGCCAGAAATAATTTTATTCTATAATACATTCTGTATTTCTTAAATAAATGTTATATAAATACTACTACTAAAATACTACGACTAAAATACATAATAAAAATTATACATTTAAACTTTCATACAACAAAAAAAATCAGTATCACTAGTATTGTCGCAGTAAACTCTTGCTAAAAGTCTTTGCCCTCTCGCGCAATGAATACTTCACGTACGTCAGAAGTATTATTTACATGTAATATATTATTTTTATTTCACACTATAAAAACATTGCAATAATGTGGAAAAAGGCATATACAATTACGACGATAAGCATTTTTATACATACATACATCAGTTGGATAGCTCTACAATAAACTATGTAAATTGTACGAATTTTGAAAAGCTCTTTTATGATAATTTACAAAATATTCTGAGAGTTGAATAAAAATAACTAAAAGAAATAAGCAAATATAATTATATTTACAGTAAAAAGAACATGCCCTTTGTCTTTTAAAGTTAAGCCGATTGGGTATTTAAACGTAATCTTTTTGTGGAAATAAATCAAATAAAGTAATGCGGTTTTGCATACATTAAAAAACGAATGCAAAATGCAAAGCGTGGCAAGGCTCAACAGAAACCAGTTCGCATTCGTGACGCCAGCTATCTTAGCGTTTAACATATCATGTAGGGCTGATACTTTGAAATATTTAATGATTTTGTACATTAAACTTTAACGTCATTAGTTGTGTATCATGGTCTCGGAAGCATTTAACTCTGACGTTTATGCCACGTTATTCATTGGTCGTAGCGTAATGTAATATACTCTATAATTATGATATCATTCATATTTTCATTTCACTGGAGACCCATTCCTTTTTCTAAATACTTGTGTAATAATGTAGCCTCGAGGTAGAGTCCTCTTTAAACAGACTATCCAATACAAAGCATTTCAATTTGAATAGCGCGCTTGGACAAATTAACTTTTTATGATATTTCTATCGATAAGGTTTTGTCGGTTTCCTGTATAAAAAGTGTTTGTACAATTACTCCTAGCTCTCGCCAACATAAATGAGATAACGCGATATAAAGAAACATTAAGGTGGTTTTTTACTACATAAAAACATGCAACTCTAATAATAGCCTAGTCATAGATTTTATATGAATACGTAAACTTTTATAACCATAATAAATCTAAGCAACATTCTTAATTCTTCAATTTAATAATGACACCCCTATCTTATACCCTCAGAAAGGTGAACAATTCTATACAGTACATAAACTCCCTTTTAAGATTAAAATGTTCTTTGAAACTTTATGAGTCTTTCTGAAAATCGTGGAATTTTGCAACACTTTATATAAAAGAAACTATTATTGTAATAAAATCTGTCGCATAGTTACTATAACGAAGGTACTGTTAATACGACTATTTCATATAAATAGTACCTTCGTTCGTTTTATATTCACGTATTTTTAGAACCTAACAGACAAATTAGAAAAAAATCGATTTATTATAGATACTTTATGAAGATATTATATATATTATTCACAAATAAATTACATTTTGAGGCTGTCGCAGCGTTGTTGGGTATCGCCTGATTGTATATGAGATGGTTGAGGGTTCGATCACCACTCGAGATTTTGATCATATTTAATTGGTTTTTTTATTAAGACAGACACAGTCTGCCAGAGTGCGGAAGAGTGTCATGAGAATGCGTCGCAATGTCTAAACTACTTACTTACTCTGCTATGCGGGAAAGAGCGTGAAGCTGGTTTGTTTTCTAAATACTTGTGTAATAACTTTTCTACAACACTTAACAGTTTAAATAACTAAAAAAAGTTTCCATATCCGTTACAAAGTTTATATAAATAATATTAAACACAATTCAAATGAAATATTATTCTTATAAGTTAACAAAGCGTAACGTTTTTAATTAAAATTCTAAATCGTAAAACTTTACGGTGTTTTCAATTTATATCTTAAATAAGATATTTTATATTTTGTTGTGATAAAATAAGTAAAAGAGGACGAAATAAAATACAATGGGCTAGCTATATTATACTAAAATATAAAATGTCATAATTACTCAATTATTTATCTTTTATGAACAACAGATGCCCTTTAACTTGCTTGAGTTACATTATTTTAAAATTATTAATTATTTTGCCATCAATTTTCAAGTAGTAAGTATATTCATGACGTAACTGAAAGTAGATTTTTAAAATAATATTTTTTTCAAAGAAAATATGAAGTCTTTAACCTTATTCGACTTCGTTATATACCCGTAGGTGAAAAAAAACCATTTATGCTTAAATGTGTTATTGAAAACTTAACTTTTATTTTATAATGCGAATTAAGTTTTTAGTTAAATAACAATTTAGAATTAATTCTCTTAATCCAAAGCTCTAGCTTAATTTAAAACAATACAGACGACCTTAAATCATAATGAATTTTAGCGCCAGTGACCTCTTTCCTAACATGGTTGGGTAAAGAGATCTACGAAGTTAGGTTAAGCTTATACGGCATTGTACAACATTATTTACGTTTAGAAGACAAAGGCGCACTCTACCTAATTTCTACAGATTTATGCCTTACTTAAATACATCATGTTGCTTGTTTAGTGATGCTTTGTAATGTCCCTGTTTTAGTTTTTGTAGGAAAATAAGTAATCTCTTCCGCTTACTCTATTCCATACATAGTAGAATAGACGAACCTGGGAAACTAGTATTAAAAACTTTAAGAATTCAATAAGGCAAACATAGTATTCCAAAAAGCTTATTATAATTGATTGGCTAGAGCCGCGAATTTAAATCAGATAATATTCATTAAAAATATGAATTAAATTTTCATTTCATGAAAAATTTATGTAAACAAATTAAGGAAAATCTTACAAATACATTAAAAAAATATTTTAGAAAGCATTACAATATTTTTTGTGCTTAACTCTTAGTAAAGCTCTATAGCAAAGTTCTTCGTATCGCTATTAGATGGCGCTGTGCGTAAACAATGAAACTTAGTAATATGATGCGCATCCCATAGATGGCTCCGTAAGCCCATCCAGTGGAAAAATATTTATCATTACATTTATTATTTTATTATATTATTTATTATTCTTTTTTTTTATAACTTTGACGATAATATAAAAGAATAAATAAGGGTTCCATTCCCACTTGGGGGAGTGTATTGTTTTCATTGCCTCGCTCTGGTAACAAGACATAGAGCAGTGTTAAGTTTCGCCACTCAACACGCGATGTGTCGAAAAATAGGCAGGAAGTGGAGAACTAAATTTGTTAACAGTAGATACCTTCTATCTACCTTAACATATGCCAAAAGTGAGCTTTCTCTGACCGTAATATGTAATCAAAGCAAGGAAGACCCCATTAATATCGCAATAACGTAAAAGGTTAGCAATTGACATTTCGATTTTATATAGGCCAGTGATTTATTTATTGCGCACTAGGCAGCCTTTAGTTCTTTGATATATCAACGTAAGGTTAATTAAATTTGTTTTGTTTTTCACGTAAATTGAGCTAAAAAAAATTCTGAATGAACGAATTGAAATTAATCGTAATAATAAACTTTCGATCAAATATTTGTTTTTATTGACTAATACTCGATTTAGACAAAAAATCGATAAATAATCGTAAATTTATTTAATTACGAACACAGATTCATAAAAATTATTTAAAAATTTGTTCAAATAATGGTTGTGGTTTAAAATCTCCTTAAAAGCAATATTCATATACTAAATATGCCATGTTCTCAGTTTCATTAGGCAAAGTGTGTCGCTCACTGAAATGCGATAATATAATTATATAAAAGCCCATCACATTATCACACCTATATAAAAACACATCGAACAACATCAGCTATTTAATACGAAATTGTTTCTAACATAATATTATAATAAAAAAAGCTAGTCAAAGTTCTCCGACCTTCTAACTAAAACGTTAATATCATGTGACTGATAAGTATCGGTCCAAAGGGTTATTAAGGTTGTTTTTCCGAAATTAGAAAATATCCTGGAACTTGACAACTTATCGGTAATCAACCAATTTTGTTCTTTATTCGTTGACAGTTAAAGCTTAGAATGCATAATCCTAGTAATTAATTACGTAAGGCCTTTGCCAAAATTCCGATCCATATTCTCATTCGCTGCATATACTTTCCTCTTTGTCTGGACTTAAGTAATTAAAGTTTTATTTGATAAAAGATTTTTTTCTATTATATAATAAGTAACTGTCTGAGCAAAAATGAATGTTCTAAATATGCATTTTGCATACATGAAAAAGTACGTTTTCAGAAAATTTTCCGTATTTATATCCTTTCTATAATAAAATCTTGTTAAAAATTAATTAATTATATGTTTATTGTAAAAATAGTATCCCATTTAACGTGTGATCATGTCGGTATTGCTTAAAACTGACAATGACTTTCAGATGTACAAAACATATTTTAACCAAAGTTGTGCTTTTACTATTCTATCGAATACGAAGCGTTCTGCGCTTACTGCTCATTGTTTGAATAGCCTACTACTAACTGGTGAATCACAATGACGGGCTATACCCAACGACATTAGGAAAAAAAATTATATGATATAAAAATGTAAAATATGTGATTCGAATCTATACTTATGTTCCTATTAAACTCTTTGACTGTTTTAAGCCAAACGATTTGAATTTTGTAACGATATCATGAAGGATTAAAAACCTCCATTAAGCGTAGATGATATATTCGAAACCTATACGTAATGATCGATGCTTACCAAAATCAAGGTCGTTTATGTACTACCCAGAGATATCTCTGTTTGACGCATCGCTTTTATTCACGATAGATACATATAGTTCTTTCTAATATAGGAAAAACATAAAATATACACACTCTTAAACTAGTGTTGAGGCACTCTATTTTTCACTTCCCCCTAATAAGTGCTGGTAAAGTAAAACACGGTCATACACGCAATAGTGCGCTCTATCAATACACCCGAGAAGCAAAACTATTCATCTATACAACGTAAAAAAGATCATTAAGTTCACACATGACGCTTTCCAATTAAATTATTTAATAACAACAAGCTTTTAACCTTGTTCGCCCGAGCACAGTTTCAGATACAATAAATTAGTTGTTATATATAAGTGCCTATAGGCACTACATACATATAAATATAAAGATATATTTTATAAAATGTATTTAGCGATTTCCGCGTCGTGCCTAATGACGGGATACACGACATTTCCGCATTAATAATAACTATACGTGGTGGTTTCTGTATAGTGACGCAAAATTAATAATATGTATTAGGACATATTAATATACAGTTGCCTATTGCTATACTTGGTAATTGAAAGTGGGAAAATCCTGTGATGATTATTATAGCTTTATTATATTTTTAAAGTAAACCAGGCGGTTAGGTAACCAGAAGACACCAGAACATAAGACAAAATAGAGCAAAACATACATATCTTGCATATATTAGGTATACATTAATCACTAATTTATTAAGTGACTTTATGTACCACACGCTAATTTAGTGATATAGCATGCGTCTCAAATTATTAACTAGATATCATTTATACTTTACTTTTAGGACATAAATAAAAACAGAAAAGTCAACCACGTTAAAACCGTCCACATTCCTGTCGACAAATTAAGCAGATTGTGAAGAAAGTCATATCTATTTCTTAAAAATCTTTTCCTTATCTTTCGGACAAATGCCACAGTCGGTTGACTTAAAGGATAAATGAACAATAGTTCAAGCAACTTAACAAAATCGTAATACAGGTAGGATAATAAAGTAAGGTTATAAGAATTTCTTGTAACAGTTTTTAAAGTAGGCTTCTTTATTATATAGGAGACATTGTGTCGGGTATTGTCTTTATCTAATATGGATTGAAAATTTTGCATTATGACATTGTACTGCAAAGAACATTGTAATTTATGAATAGAGCTAGCGCGTATTGTGTGGCGATGGATGATATTTTGAATAAATTTTCAAACATAAAAAAAAATACTTTTACGTTACATATTATATTTGTCATAAAGATAAATAAAAGTAATAATTTTAAGATAAAAAAAAACTAAATAGGCATGCAAATACTAACATTAATCCTGTTCTTGACCCGCTCTATCGCCTTCGAGTCCTCCCTCTCGGGACTCAGGCGGCATACCCTCGCGCGCCAGTCGTTCGCGCCCGCCGCCTGGAGAGCCGCTAGTCTGCAATAAGGAAAATTTATGTTATATTTAGTAAACTTTTCTATTAACTATTACTAATGTCGGTGGAATTATTAACGTTGCAAAATATTTCATCGCGTTCAAGTAATTATGGGTTAATATGGGATACTTCCTGTTTTTGTAATGTAATAAGAAAACTGAATTTGAGATCTTATAAATTAGATAATTTAAAAAGAAATAATAAAAATACTATTCCTAAGTGTGGAATAACACTTTAAAAAATGAATTTATTTACGTTTATATTTTCATGTCTTCGCTCTGGTGTCGACGAGGAAAGCTTTCCGAGGTTCCCTTTGCCTACTCTACTGTATGCGGTACGGGTACAGCGTGAAGTAAATTTGATTTAAAAAAAATTATGATTTAAAAAATCTTATATTTTTAAATACTTAGCTTAGTTAACTTGCGAATAAGAAGAAATATATAACAACCCCGTCTTCATAATTTAATATAGTACCTATTCAATGAATTGACAAAAATGAAATTAAGCATATTTTCAATTGGAAAGGGATGAAAGAGGGGGTGTGAGAGGGGCACTTAAGATACGCCTCTGTCTAACAAGCTGACGCTGATGTTGATAGAGCGCTTCTATATTTTCCCCTTTATTATTAAATTGATAAAATAAAGTAGCCCACATTGAGCATCTGCTCAATAATGCTGACTCAAAAACACTACTGCATAAATAAGATGAAAAAAAAATCTTGAGGATATGACAAATTCAACTCAAATATAGTAGGTACTGAAATGTGAATAAAAAATCTATAGAAACTGAATTCGACGGACTGAATTATTTCCTCGTTCTGGTAAGAAGACAAAGGGAGGCGTTGAGTTCCGCCACTCAACACGCGAAGTTTTAAAAATTGGGCGGAAGCTAAGGGAGTGAGTGTCTCTCCACTAACGTCCCTTTGCTTACGCTATATAGTAGGATAAAAAACATCGATAACATTATAAATCGTAACACGATATCGATAAGAGAGCCGAACTAAAACAAATCATATCGTGCACTTCGAAGAACGTGAACGAGTGAACGATGATTAAATAAGATAGCATTATGTACATTGTTACTTGTACTTCAGCTACTAATTGTTTCTTTAGTAATTGACCGACCTATTATTTTCTTTAAAATAACCTTTTTTTTTATATTGTTAGAAATAACAATATTGTATATAATAAATTATCACTTATGTACGTTTACTTAATAGTTATTCTTTGTGTACTACTTTTGTAAATTAGTTATAGATTAGATAAGCAAACAATATGTGAACAAAGGAAAGTAGTGCAACACAATATTTGAATAGAGCAACATTTCGAGATGTTGCGGTAGGTCGTCACAATAAGTTCGATAGATACATATCTCGTTAATTCCTTTAGGTATGTGCTATTTATTTGTCTATAATTTATAAGATTTACTTTTCAAATTTATGAATTTTATTATTGATGAAATAAAAAGTATGTTAAAAAAACTATGTTTTTGTATATAGTTATGTATTGAAAATACAAAACAGAAAAAACATTGAAATACCATAACAAAACTGACTACGCTTGAAAAATTTAAATAATAATAAACAATAAATAATGAAATGTTTGTTTTAATACAAACAGCAGCAGCCTCAGATCTGGTTATCATCAAATATATATTAAGATGTTTGATAAAATTAAAATAGATGCAATCGAAACGAATGCACAAAGTCGTCGACCCTGCAATATTATCGCGTCAAGTGCGCGCGCTTGCACTAGAGGAAACACAGATTAATATTAATTATTTTGTCTGTCTGTTCATAATGTTCTAAACAAATGTCTTATTACACTTAGCGCTTGTAAAGAGTATTTGAAGGCTATTTTTTAATAATATAAGTAATAGTCGAAGTGTTGAGTTCCGTCACGCAACGCAATGCCTCCAGAATTCAGCGGAAAATGGGGAACGGAGTTTCTCAACACTAGGTTCCCAAGTTCCTTACTCCTCCTATATTTTGGGATATGCGTGTAGTTAAATAATAAACATGTAATAATTAATAACAAATCAGGACCCATTGCATTGTTTTATAACTATTTAAACAAATATACGATTTAAAATATAAGTAAGCTATGGAGAAAGTAATTTAATTTCTATTTTACCTTTCGGCAATGGTGCTACCACGGTTCGGCATATCGGCGTTCGTGGCGCTCCGCTGTACGCCACCGCCGAACCTGCAGACAAACGAATAACTTTATATGAATATTTAATAAATATTATTAATATTATAAGAATAAATGTTATAATTATTTTACTATAATGTTAACATTTATTTTTTTAATATTTTTATTATTTTATAACCTACGATAATTTCTTGACATATTATGGTAAAATTTATAAAATTTTACCATAATAACCGTTTTCCTGAAAAAAAACGAATAATACTCGTATATTTTCATAAATAAATGAAACACAATAAAATCACATATTTAGCACGATGAAACGACCAAATAAAAGTTAATTAAAATATAAAAGTAAGTTTAAATATTGTATATTGCAATACCGATTTTTACCTGGGCTTTTCGAATTGCTCTTTTAGACTCTTAAAACTGAAGAGCCTTTCCTCCACGGGCCTCATTGATAACATTTTGGCTTAAAACTTTACTGCACTTAACTAAAATAGCCCACTAAAACAATATGGATATCAAAGAGTACAAAAAGCTACACAAAACCTAAAGTTAACATGTTTAAAACAGGATGAAAGGGTTTCAAAAGACAAAAAAAAAAAGGTTAAAAATAATTTCGAGTCAATGTGACAGTGTCATCGGTTCGGTGACGACCGCGTTCAAATTATAACTGAAGTAAAACGAAGTTTGTATACGTCCCTTCGACGTCACAGGCCTCCGTTATCCTTGTGGGCCATTAAAGTAGTTGAGTAAACAATGTCCACAAACATCGCTAGCCGCCTAGATATTGTACAAAGGATTTTGTAATTATAGATTATTATGTAGATAATTTTATATATGTATATACTTCTATAAATCTATATTTTTTATATATATTTGTTTACTCGTTGCATATATTGCACAATAATTATTTTATATTAAAATATTTTTCTAGATATTGATATTCTTTATCTAAGGCGTTCCGAACGTTTAAATATTATTATTATTGTACTTGCGATTTTATGCTGACTGCTAGTAGCCATTTATGAAAAATATATACATGTACATATGTGTAAATACTTTTAAGTGTTCACATAATATTACAGAAGAATAGTATTTAATATATTATATAATATTTTTTGTGTCTATGTGATTGATTTAGGAAGGTAAAAACCATTTTTAATATTTGAATACTTTTCAAAAAACATTGAGATCATATATCTGACAAAACTGCAGTAACAAGATAGTAACTAGAAAATTCAAAATAACCACATATTTAACTAAAAACGCAAGTTACGATGTTATTTCCTCATTAACGACAATCAAACTGAATATTTCCATACGAGCTATGAGTGTCACTTACACACATATATATTTAATGCATACATACAGCAATAACAAACTCGGTCGACGATAATAGCCCGTTAGTTTACAGTTAAATCGGAGGAAAGAGTTCAGATAAGCCGCCCTGCTTTGTAATTGGGAATCACACTAGCATGTTGACTATTGATAAATAATCATATGGTAAAGCAAAAAATATTTCCCTACAAAATACGACGACCATGGTAAGTACATTTCATATGTAAATCTACAATAAGAAATAGATTTTTCTACAATTTTCTATTTCGTCATAGAAAATTTTTAAAACCTCAAGAGACACTCTCGAGCATTACGAACTTAGAATGAGAAAAGTGAAAATGTAGAAATTTTCTTATATACCTAATACATTTGTAAAATAGACCGAGTTAATTTTAATTAAAATTATTAAATCTTCATAAGTCATATAAGTAATGATGAAAGTCAGCAGAATAGCGAAACTATTTTTTAAAATGTTGTAGTAAAACAGTGTTATACTTATTCATGGACCCAGGACATTAAATCACATTTTGCCCCACTGTGCACTTATAAGAAAATAATATTTAATTATTATTAGTACACAAATTTAAAAACTCCTTTAAATTACTAAGTTACTGCACCTCAAAACTGACAAGACTAAAGAAACAACATAACTTCTACTACTAGTACTATTAGTAGTAACACTTCTTCTATTACTAGCGGTGCATAAATACACAAATTAAAAATTAATTAAACAATATACAAAACGAAAACATTGGTTCCCTATTTTCAAGTTTATTAAATGAAACATGCATTAAACTATTTTCACAAGTTTACAACATACAACAGAACAATTAATATTAATTAAAATAAACATACAAAATAAAAAAAATAAATAAAATGTGTAATGATAATTATTGTCATTATATTTATTATTCATATGTATATATAAATATATTTAAATATTATAGCGCGGAAACTACAAACAAATTTATAACTACAAAGAATGAATTAAATTTTAAATACAGTAAGTAACGAATAATTAAAATTAAAACTTTACTTTAAAAAAAATAATAGTACATGATAAAACTATATATAAGTTATTCATTAAATATATAAAAATTAATTAAAAAGCTTCACGTATCAATTATGTTCTATTCAATAAAGACCATTCACATTTCACTCTACCACCTACCGTAACAATGAACACGTGTAAGTCAAAGCTCAAAGCTTCTGCTCTGCTCTGTGTATGAAAAGCGAGCACGCCCAACCGAGAGCGTAGCGCGACTAGGCGGGCGGCCTTCACGAGCTTTCACCGCTACTACGAAAACTAGAGACGATTTATTGCACGATTTTACACTAGCAAATGTTATAGAGATTTATTTTCGTAAGAAACAATAATATTTTGTTTACTATAATTGATATAATAATGTAGCTTCTATATAGCTGAAATGAACTCAATAAGAATAAAATATATTTTTATATTAAATAAAATAATATTATTTTCAATTTTTTTTCTTTTCTTGAAGATTTAAAGGATAGACATTGCGTATCTGTGATAAGCATCTGCAGTATCTGTCTATTATAGAGACTTCAGTACGTGGCAGAGCACACATCGCTTTTTAGAAATAAATCAAATATATAAAAACGAAAAATCATACGAATCTTTTACCTGCAGATAGCATGTACCTATACTCCATTTCGATCTGCTTTTATTGGCTTTCCTGTTTATGACACTGCAAACGTAATTAATTGCAATTGGAGCTCACAGGTTTACAATCAATAAAGCCTTTTACGTCTCGTGCTGACTTAGAGCCAGTATTAATGTGTCTGAGCCCGGCTCATATGATGTATGTCGGTGCTTAGCTTTTTATGTTACGTTGTTTATAATGTAGCTTTCACTTGAGTTGCAAAGCGCGGCGATGAGTTCCGCCACTAACACGCAATGCGTGCGATTTCGGCGGAAAGTGGAAAACAGAGTGTCTGTACACAAGGCTCCCTATGCCTACCCTGCTGTGTGCGGGAAGGCTTTCACTCAAGTTAAAATAATTTCTATATATTATAAATGACTTCAATATCGAATAGTCAAGTTATGTGAGGGGTGTTCATTATCACTGACCGGCTTGTCATAAATAAACTTGATTATGAATGATTTTTATTGTTATTGATTTCTTTAAATTGTAAACATTATTGTTATAATAGCCGTTAAACAAAAATAACCTTTTTAATCTAATCACAATAATAAAAAATACGCAATAAAATTTTCACAGATAACAATAAATATCTAGCTAAACAATAAAAGAAACAGTGAACGGGGTAAGTACCTTGAACGACTACAACAAAATATTAAAGCTAATTTACAGCCTTTTATCCTTGCACATTATCATCAAAGTCGTCGATACAGGACGAGGCTTACATTAAAGAAGCCACCAACATAGTATAGTGACAATAAGACTTTTCACGCTTATATTTGTACACCCAGACTGCATTGTGTGCAAACAAAGGACTATGAGGCGGCTCCCATTAAAATATAACACTATTCAAGCGGCAAGCGCGCACGACATCTAGCGGCGAACAAACTAATTTACAACTACCGAGATGTCACGTCGGAAATCTTTGAAGACAATACGCTATAGAAAAGTATTACTATTGTATTATTATATTTTCTGATAGTAGGGTATATCAATTTTCAGTATATCTCGCCTCTATATTTTGCTTTGTGCAGTGTGACACGTTGGTAATATTTAACACACGTTGCAAATTGCAGGACATCGCCCGTCTGGACGGGACTAAGCCGCAGCTGAGCTTTACTTGTTAATTATAGCGGTATCAATCTAATGGTAGAGTTTATAATATTTTTTATTAGTTGTCTGTTTAATGGCTTGTTAAATGGTATGTTAAAAAAGGGTTTTCTTCACCTTCACGCTGTATCCAGTCACATAGCAGGGTAGACAGCGAGAACATAGTAAATGACACTTTATTCTCCCACTTTCCACCAAATTTCTGGAACATTTGGCGGAAAGTATAAGGCATTGCGGGTTGCCGGAACTCAATGCCACGGATTCACTTATTACCAGAGTAAAGAAATGAAAATATTAACAAATAATCATAAATTTCTCCGAGTGAGGATCAAACTGAAAACCGTCGCGTTTGTGCTTCTGCGCCGCGACGGCCTCATTAAAGTTCGAAAGTTAATAAAACATATAATAGTAAAAATAAGTCAAGCGCAAAGGGAAATAAAATTATAAGCAGCATAACTCATATTTACTAAGTAAAACTAAAAATTGAAGTAATTCAAAACGATCACACCCCACGTACAAAATACCGCATTGCTTGCATTACAAACGACCGTATACGAGTATAGGTAGGTAGGTATAAAAGTGAAATATGTACAGGCGAAAATGCCGAGTTTCGGAGCAGCGGAAAATGCGATACCGGACTGTGGGCGGAAAAGCATTTTAGTTGGAACGGAGACGATCATTTATGAAAATATTGGCTTTTGATTCTCTAAAATAGTATTTTAAAGTAAAAACTAATAATAATATATTAATTTTATTGTAACTGTAAGGGTATTAAAACGACAGGTTTTAGTCAATATTTCTTTGGTTTTCACAAGTGGTAAAAATTGTAAATATAACATGGCAAACTCTGTTTCTGAAAATATAACTATATCTTTGAGTTTTGATTTTAAGCTTTACAGCGTGAAACTGAAAAATAACCAATACTAATGTTAAATATAAACAAGTTTTATTCCAGTAACTGGTAAATTATATTAAGTAATGGAATCGAGCCTCTTAGTAAATGTCATCGTAAGCACTCATAAATCACCTTGTTCGGCCGGTCTAATCTAGACGATTTAAATTAACTACAGTGGAATGTACATCAATTGGTGGCTACCAAGTGTATAAGTTGTTGTAATTTAAATTGCAAGTTTTTAAAACCAATTAAAAATATAATTTAATTTTATTTCATAGAAAACCGTAAAGTTACTCTATAGTGACCGTTTGTAGGGCCCCCCTACAAACTATCAATTTTGAAGTAGATATATAAACAAAATATAACCATAACGTCTCTCCCGTTGACATAAAATTAGAAAGCATCGATTATCAGGCGCACAGCCGTGGCATTTGTAAACGTAATACGTCTACAAACCGTTTTTATGATTCAATAAATAAATAAACACTAATTAACTATTAGAAAGCAAGGCTGACGTAACTTCTTACTTGTTCTATTATTCTTAAATCTTTTTTTATATACTTTTGTCTATAAAAAAGTTTAAAATTAAAGCGGTTCCAAAGTATGTAGTTTAATAGATAAAATAAAAAGAAATCAAGATGTTTAGTCCAAACAAAACTGATCACACAGCACTGTTAAATGGTATATGAAATGTCACTGTAACAAATTAGCTGTATAGTAAATTGATAAACATTGATAAATTATCAGATTAAGGAATATGACGCATTATATTTGTATATAAAATTGGACAGACCTAATTTCGTATCAAAATTAGTATGAAATGTAATACAACAAAAAAAAGTAAACTTTATAGAAAAGAAATAAATATATCAAAAGAAAAATATTTTTGTAATCATAGTAATGTATGACACAATGCAAAGTAGTATGAAATTTGTGTTGAAATAAAAACATTTTTTTTCACACAGTATTTAATTGTCCCGTATAGTACTATGTGTCACACGATCGAACTGCACGAGTAGCCATGAAGTTATTGAATATTTAATTCTAAATTTCTTTTTTTTTTCATATTCAAAGGCGGAATTAAAATAACTCGTTCTCCAAATCGGGGATCGAACTAACAACCATAGCGTTTACAGATAGAGACTGCCCCACTAAGTCTATTTATTTCTAGCGTGCTTCTTACAATTCTTTATCTCTATACCCGTAAAAGCAATTTTATCCACTTATCTTTGCACACCATTAAGCTGTCAATACCGACGGTAGTTTAACTAGTTACCGGACGGTTCGAAAACACATATTTTAGTCTGTTGCTCTATGTTAATCGTATGTAATCGTTTGTAACGCTGTATAAGGCTTGTAACATTGACAGGCATAAGATAGGAACTAGAAAAAAAAAACAACATGCTGTAGTAATTAATACTTACCTTCAATTGCCTACGTCATTATAATAACAGAGAGAATATAGTATGTTTATATATGTATGAAAAAACAACAAACATTCAAGTGTTTAGCTTACATAAGAGCCTTCCCTCAAACCTCAACAGCGCTCTTTGAAAATATCAAAGAAGCAAAACTCAGCTTACATAGAGTACTGCAAAACAATGAATGCTTCCATAGTGTGTGACAAGGGCGTGTTTTGATTGTTATGGCGCTGATAGGCTTTATGTATGTCTGTCTGTCTGTCTGTCTGTCTGTCTGCTTGTATTTCTCATAGAATGTTACATGGAGAACGCATTGAAACAGGTTGAAAGTTGTCTTACTTTGACAAAGACGACATGTATACATTGACGCATAACTCTAAAGAGAACAGATAAGCTTATGTGACAAGTGTTATTCTGCTTTAATATTTCAGTAAGAAGTATTTAAGCCCTCACCTACATATGTATATCATATTTACTTATATTTTAAACATATCTATAATACTTTTAACAGAAAAATCGATAGTGTCTGTCTGTAAATTTGATGATTGAGAGTTCAATTGGAACAACTCTCAATGTGCTAGAAGAGTGCTATAAAAAACTGCTACTATTTGTAATATCAAATTCAATATTAAAAATGAAATATTTCTATTTTTTTCCTAGAAACAATTGCCAATACATGTACAGCACTGGACGTTCAACAACAACAACAACAACACGGAAACGTGTACAATACGGACAGATAGCGGAAATGAAAGCGGGACCGGGCGACAGTGCGTCGGACTCCCGTCAGTGGAAATGATAAACGTATACTTCATCATTATAATAATACCCTGTAACTGTTAGGTAATGTAAAAAAGAAATTAGTAGTTATATAGCTGGGCAGGTAGAGGGAACCTGGGAACCTAATATTAAGACACTCTCTATAAGCAATATTTTTTTGTTATTTCCTAATCAAAATTTGAAAATGTCATAGTCATACATCACATCACCCACATATGGTTGTTTTGTTGATAACATTATAAATTTTATAAAATTAATAACATTTAGTAATAAAAATAGAACTAACATCTGCTTGAAAATGATATAAGCGTTAAGGACTACTATGCATATATTTAAAATAAATCAATAAAACTTACTAAATACTTACAAACTTTAGAAATTTATCATTACATACAATTTATAGTAGAGCATGAGGAAAAAGAAAGTAGTAAATGAGCTCTAGAGGACCCATTATCGCATCATACATCACACTTGGTCGCTTTCCCATTAAAACGTACGTTCAATTCCACGACCCCCGTGTCAATACCCCAAATAGCTCACTGCTGTTCCTAAACGAGGGTGTGTACACTGAACAAGTTCAATGGCAAACAAGGCTCGTGCATTCTATATTTATGGTACTAATGGCTTATGGAATATAGTGTATGTTAGATAAACAAAATTAATTAAATAAGCGTCGGGCCGTCGACGTTGTGCCCATGCGTCGTGGCGCATGTGCAAGGGATTGTAACGCGACTGTTGTGGGAATCGATACTCAATCGATTATTATTTATTAATATTTTCATTTCTACTCTGGCACCAAGGCAAAAGACCGGCATTGAGTTCCGCCACTCAACACGCAATGCCTCAAAAAATTCAGCAGAGAGAGAGGAACGGAGTGTCTTAACAGTATACAGCGTGAAGCTGAATTGAAACAGGAAGGGGCAGTACAAATAATTAATTTTAATAAGTATTCTTTTTTTTTACTAAGCGTAGGAAAAAAATCAGTTTTTCTTTAAAAAAATGTGAAGCTAAACGTTTTCTTGTATAAATATGCTGACAAAAGAATAACACCAAGCAAACAAAAAGCGTAAAATGTGAGAAAACATCTCATAAGGGAAAAATAATAAGACCTTCTAAAGAGCGAAGTCAGCAAGAACGACCCTCGTGTCCCCCACACCCCCGTCTAGACTCTTGAATAAAAAACTTCAAGTTGACGGTCTTTATGTTCGTGAAGTGAAACGTAAAATGTCTACTGCTAATAACTTCTAGAAAATTAAGTAAAGCCATCCCGAAATAAAGTTGTAAAATTTTCATTAAATATAACGTATGTTTTTTTATTAACCACTTCCATATGTGCGTTCATAATGACTGTTGTGTAAATTGTCGTAGTTAAAACAAAATTCAGTGTCCATTGTTGTAACAGATTAAAATAAAAATAGCAAAGTTACCAGATAAGTTTTAATATGTTTTGCCTTAATTTCTAAACAGGCGCTTGTTACATTTCAAAAGGATTTTTAATTAAGTAAAATATTAAATGTTATACGCTCATATCGTTATCCACGTTTAAAAATAAAGTAATTTAGATATTGTTCCAGTAATATATAAAATATTGGGCCAATCTTTTATACGATGTGACCACCGTATCAACAACCACTTAGACTGCGTAATTGAGATAAGGCGGTAACGTCACATTCATTACCCGCATAAATTCACGTTCACAGACACCGAATTGCAGTAAAGTCATTCGTGTTATATATTTTAATTGATTTGCACAGTTCGTCATAATTAGTATCTACTAAAGTTATTAACCTTTAATAACCCAGTTTATAATATTTACATCCTGTGTGTAATCTACGCTAAGCTGGTTTAATAATGAATCATGATATCCAAACCACGTACATACTCGTATATACAAAATAAGTAACTATAGAAAAACAACAGTTAACCCAATTTATGTTACAATAAATGGAATGGAATATCAATATAATATTATCCTGCAATCTTTGGACAAGTCATACAAGTCGATGAATAAGCTCCAAATTTTAATATTAACTTTATATACTGATAAATTTATAGCTATGTATCGCTTTAAATGTCTGCATAAATATATACATAAATAATAAAATACTCGAGGGCCAGTCGTGGCACAGTGGGCACAAAGTGTGTGATCCCCCCGCTCAACCCCAACCCACAGGAATAATTTTTTTTTATTTATTGGGACAAACATGAAGAAGATACAATATGAAGTAGATTTTTTAAACTTACAACAGAACAACAGAACTTACAACAGAACTTTAGAACAGATATCATTACTTCACACAAAGATAAGCCACCACGTTATATTTATTTTTTATATATTTTTTCTCTTTTTATTATATATATTTTTTTTTTCTCACAGAGATTCTCATAGGTTTCATTATGAATGTAAAATGATGGCACTCGTACTCGTCGTGCCTACTAACGAATATGGAAAAATGTACGTGGAATTTTTAAAAAAATTTTTTAACATACTTTTTTAAAAACTGACGAGTGAAATAAAAACCCTACGTGAGCATGACCCAATAATGACTAGTATAAATATTTTAAAGTATACATACATCGGAAAGGTTTTTTTCTCGTTCTCGTGTGTCTTATAGATAAAAAGTAATTTAAGACAGATTTCTTGTAATTTTTTTAGTAACTATATTTACTTTAAAGTAAAATTTTGTTCTTATGTCAATTTATAAGCGGTATATATGCGTGGTGGCGTTGAGCTCCGCCACTCAACAAGCAATTCCACAAGAATTCTGCAAGAATGCAAGAGTATCTTAACACTAGGTTCCCATGTTCCCTCTGTGTCTCCTGCTATATGCGAGATACAGCGTGACGGTTAAAAAAATCTCTGCTATAGTATACTTTTTTTATTTTCTATCTGTGCAATTAATATTAGCTTAGCTGCTTTCTAACTAAATATCAATATAGCCCAAAATAAAATACGAATAATTCTCTGTCAGTAAAATATTACAATGGTATAGGTATTTGATGAGTTTCAATAGGCTTCATAAATTGACAGCGGCAAACTGTCGCGTTCATTTGAACGTCAGGTAGATAAGTGGATTCCCCGCTGGCGGACCGGAAGTTTGCGGACTCGCTTGGTTGGTGAAAAGTTACTTCATAAAATGGTTTCTACAGTTGTTTTTTTGTTTTGACCAGACAGATTTTTATTTTTATTTTAATAATATAACGTTGCTACAGCAAAAATACATAAAATTTCATAAGATTTATTTAGCTACATCTAGAACTATTGAAATTGTTGATTTCATTACATGTAACATCACATGCTTTGAGAACCAATGTTATATTATTTAATATAACAGTCAATAAGAAACAAATAATTTGCAATAAAATAATAATATTGTAACTATAAATTGAGATATTAGCTATCCTATCTTTCAAATTAGATCAATCTACACACAGTGTGCAAATTTAAATAAAATCGGTTCAGTAACTTAAGAGGCCATCGAGGACATACAACGTGACACGTAATTCATATATAATAGATATTTCAAAACTAAATAAGTTGTAACCATAAAAGAAGCCTGTGAGTGAAAACGACAAGAAATTTAAAATAAAATTGACTTAACTTTCACATATTTTATATTACAGAGTAAATGATCAATTGTCAGTGGTGTTTGTCAGGTCGGTAAGTGGATTTCCCGCTAACAGACCGGAAGTGCATGGATGGATGCGTCTAGATATTTCAATAACATTATGGCGGTCGGTTATATATAGAGCTCAAAGCTTTATGCATAAGATATAAGAAAACTAGCATTTAGTATTAAAATGTATACATTAATATTTTCACATCCTCGCCTTGGTAACAGGGCAAAGCGTGGTGTTGAGTTTCGCCACTTAATACGAAATAGCTTAACAATTCGGAAAGTATTTTAATGAAAACGGAGCGTCGTAACACTAGAATCCCAGGTTCCTCTTCCTACCCTGGCATGTGTAGGTAGGATACAGCGTGAAGCTATATAAAAGATGTATACATAAAATACATGATTTGTACCTCCCCATACAGGTAAGCGCAAAGTGCAGGGAAATAATAAATCGTCATAAATTCCAACGTATATGGAAAAACCAGTTATTCACGGGCTTTCATAGGGGAACAGATAAAACGTATACAGAAAGAGCGCCATTGAGCGGAAATGGCGATAGGACCTGTGATTCCGGACATAACATTCAACTCTATTGCCTTCGTCGATATCGCCTTCATACGATGTAAATTTATGAATATTATTTATAATTTCATGTATATTAAAAAGATATAAAGATAAAGATTTAAAAAGAGTTAGAATTTATTTCTATATTGTAGCATCTCACATCTACTCTATTGTTGAAGGGAACCAAGAAACAACCAAGTGATAAATCACATACACGGTGGGTGGCAAGCAACGGAGGACTTATTATTTTACATTTTTCTCTTTAATATTGAGGCCAGTTGTGACACAGGGACACAATATTTCAGAATCCGACAGAAAGTAGGGAGCGCAGTGTCTTAACACTAGCCTGCCCCTGTTTACCTTACTTTACATGCGGTATCGTTTAACAGACAAATAAATATAGTATGCAAAATGTTTTGTCTGGACTTTCAAATTAGCATACACAGTGTACGGGTAACCAGTGCAGCAATGTAACGGTTAACAACCAGCTTCGATCCGTCGAGTGGTTGCACTCGAATGCAACTAAATTGTACTTCCTTTGGAACACGAAAATAGAACACGTGTCTTAAGCAAAATGTATGGTAATCGATTTGCGTCTATTGTTTCAAGTAAACGTCGAGTATTTTGTTTATTGTATTCGAAACTCAATATCACAACAGGGAAATATATATGGATATAATGTACCAACTTACCCAATCTTGATAATTGTGATATTCTATATTTTGAACTGTAAAACGTACCTGAAACCAAAATAAAAGAATCATTAATACACATATATTTATATGAGGAAAACAAATATATATTTGAAGCGAATTAAACAAGAGAAGATATTCATAATTTCCTTTATATATTAATTGGTTATATACAGAGAGCTACATTTGTTTGTACTAAGTACTGCCTCTTTTCTCTCCAAGTTACACACTTAGGTATGTGCAACATAAAAACAAATCTGGAACTCAGTAATGATACTCGGTCATAATTTTACACTTCCAACATTTATTTTTCACACATCATAATTACAATATAACCGTGAAGTGCAACTCTGATGTGTTTCTAAATGACAGTAGTAGGTTCAAATATCATTCGAGAAGCTAAATCTTTGGCCAGTAAGGTTACTGTAATATAGACACGAAATAGAACAAGATATTCATATAAAGTGAATTCTTAGTAAATTATTTGTATAATCTGATACAATTCCCAGCAACAGACGAAGAACAATGAAGATAACTTACATAACGAATATATCAATCAGTATAGTATTTAAACGCCTACGCCGCCTACACGGGCCACAACTCATTAACCTAATTCGACACCGGTTGGAAACTTAATTGTAGAGAAAGCAATTGGATTTTTGCGACAACCTCTTATCGATGCAATAAAAGATTTTATCGGAACTTTAAGTACTGCTGATCGACAGTAATTAATTAAGTTGATATTTTAATTAGGTTTTTAGAAACTTATATTATTTCCGTATTATTCACAGGCAAGTAACATTTTATTTATTTATTCAATTTAAGCCCAGCAAGAAGTAAATTATAAAATTTGCAATTGCCTTTTTAGTAAGTTTTTTATTTTTGTCATGGAACACCTATACAGTATACCATAATACTAAAATTACTCGTAATATAACGTAAAAATAATGTACAAATTTATAAAAAGTGTACTCGCGTACTCTATTTTAAATTTAAGCATTCCACTTATAGTTGACAATCACTTCAACATTGTTATGAAACATTGAGGGACCTTTTACATGCAAATATCGATATACCAGTTTTATTTATTTGCGTACAAAAATGTCAATAAACATTCAAATTTTGCATAAAGCGGAATGGCTAACAGCTGCCGTGGGCTTCACACGGGAAACCAAAGAAGTGTCTTCAGAAATTGCGCTTTTTGCATGTCTATGTATCAATTACAAGGGGTTAAACGATATTAGTATTCTGTTGGACCTTTAACTATATGGTTTCTATGGCGAAAGTACATACAATTTGAATATACACCATATACCAACTCAATGAAAATTGCAGTCTTAGCACCAAATAATAACTAAAGCAAATGTGGTAGCACAGTCGTCAAAAGGATATAATGGTTACAAATTCAAAGTTTATATTCGAGTTTTACCCCTACATAAATGTAAGCTGTGTAGTTTTGTAATAATAAATTTATTGATAAGAGATTGTGATGCCTTGTAAAGTCGACCATGACAAATTTTATTACCCTTCCCTGAACGATGGCAATTCTAAGAAGTTATAAAGTTAAATACGCATTTAACCGACTTGTCGGCACTTTGTAGTTAAGACAATATTGTGAGTTACTTTGAAATTATTTTTTTTTTTAAAAACAAATCCTGAAAAGCATTAGATGTGAAATATAAAAGAATGCCATATACAATCAGTGTCGTTACTACTGCTAGGTTTATATTTCTCTTAGTATCTCTTTCCTTTATGATAATAAAAGTAGATATCACTACAAAATATTAAAAGTTTTAATCATTTGCTTCTCGTTTTAATATTTCTACCATCTTTTAATTTTATGCTACACAAAATGGTTATATCTCCGCTCACTGTAATTCCCGCTCTAGGCATACTCTCAGAGATTATTCATACTTCATTTTATATGAAAAAAAAAATACAGTTTTCAGTTTAAATGTGACCTAGATTCTGGTCGTTAAAATAACTTGCCGCTAAAGTATATCACTCTAAAACTATTGTATATATTGTAAAATGTTTTTTTTAAGTATTTCACTTTCAAATGAATATAGACACTGTGACAGTGACGTTGTAATAATATTAGAAAATTGTTATTTTTTCAGCCGATAGGTTTAAATATTTAACGTGTAGTTAACTTTTGGAGAAAAGTAACAAAGGAATTAAGGTCTTCAAAAAACCGCATAATGTTCTGAAAAAAGTAGTAATTAAAAAAAATAACAAAAAGTTCGTTTCCTCAATAATTCTTCATAAATATTAATAAAATTAATAACTACGTTTCAGATATTTTAAACTATTTGAAGCAAGTGTTAGATAATAAATGGTTTACTAGATCATGCTTACGCAGTAGTCATTTGCGGCGAGAGCAAAATCGAAAGCTGACCTAGAACGAAGATGACTCACTATCATTTACATCATGTAAATAACGTTATTTTTATTTACATAATAATATGATAAGGAAGTACACATTTTAACGTTTCATCGTTACAGGTAATATTTTTATAATATTAATGTGTTAAATAATATAATATTTTTCTTATTAAAGTGATAAAATAACCAATATACTAATTTGTGTAACTACTTATTTCCGATAGAGCAAGTTTAACAAAATAATGTAAAACATCATTTCATAACATAAATTAAGACAATTTTAAGCATTAACAGGGTAGACAGGCAAAGCTTAGTGTTAAGACACTCCGCTCCCCATTTTTTGCCTAATTCCCGAGGAATTGCGCGTTGAGTGGCGGAACACAATACCGTGCTTTGTCTCGACACCAGAGCGAAGGAATAAAAATATTAATGATTTAATTTCCACGCTTTGGCATCAAACCCACACCCTGTTGCGTTTACAGCCATGACTGTCGATTTTACTTAATAACGTTCCGAATTTGATCACTGATTTATCAAATATAATAATACAAATACCGATTTAAAGACGTGGACGTGTGACAGGCATCACATCTTTTAAACATATTAAAAAATTATTGTTATCATCAACGACCATCAAAAATAAAACAAAAATATGAACAAAAATCTTCCTTTTTAACATTTTGTACAGACAGACGTACATGAGAAATAATTGAAATCTAACGATAACGGCTACCTGCTGCGAAAGGGCGGCGGTAATTGCTTGCGTAAAAGATTGCGATATCTAATGCAATCTCATAAGCGCGTAGAGAGTACAGTATACAGTACGCCGTTCAACTATTAACGAATATGTTTAACCTAGTGCCGCCACTGAACACGCGATATCCCGAAAAATTCTACGGAAAGTGAAAAACTGATTATCTTAACCCTTAATCTCCTCTACCTACACTTCTATATGCGAGATATATTTATGCGAGAATAATTAATTATTATGAAATTGTATTAACATTATTCAATCACACTAACACTAATATAATAAATGTTAAATATTATATCTAGCGTCTATATGAAGTATATTTTTATTTTAGTTTCTATACAAGTAGTATCTAAATGTGAACGATAAGGTATATGCTGAACTCCCAATATTCTTCTTTAAAACACATGACTCATTCAACAGATCAACAAACTCAAAGTCATATTTTCCTTTAAAATTCCTTAGCTCTCATAATTGCTTCAAACAGATATGAGATAACACTATAGTACAAGCGGCTATTTTACATACGTATCATCGCACATCTAATGGTCCCCTGCAGGTGGTCATCTCCAACTAGTTCTTTCATCATCGCCAACTAGCCAACCATTTATTACTACCATCATTTGTAACTGGTATATAAAATTAATCAATGAGTACGGAAGTCTTTTGCCTTATCCTTAATAGGTACCCAAGGGACTTCGTCTTGGCGTTTTATTAGGACTTCAGATTACAGAACAAATTGACGCGTAAGCGCGTGGCCATGGCAATGTGTAAGTCACTTTATACTAAAAAAAAATCAGCTTCACGCACACAGCAGGGAAGGCAGAGGGAGGGAGGGAAATAGTGATAAGACACTCTGTTCCCCACTTTCCGCCGAATTCTGGAGGCATTGCGTGTTGATAGGCTGAACTTTATTCTAAATTTTAGGTACATTGTGAAACATATAGCAGTGTCTTTTATATTTATTTAATTAATTTAATTTATTTTTATGCATAATTTTCTTAAAAAATATTAGTTATCATTTTGAAGAATTTTTCCACACAATTTTCGTAATAAAAGAGTATTAAAAATATAATATTATTTTATTGATTTTGAGAGACTCGTTAAATTCATCAACCGTACTACTTTTTGAACATTCAACTTAGGAAGTTAATTCTCAAAATAATATCAAAATAATGTCAAATAGTTGCCAACTCAACTAACTTACGACGATAATAATCCACACTCTGATGCAACAATACATCTAAGATTACGAGACCTTGCAATGAGCTTGACCCACCACTTGTAAGACAAATGCAATTTTATTGCCTACATAGTTTCTTTGCATCTTAACGAATAAATTGTCCTCATTTTCCTCAAATTTATTTTATCAAATGAAATTTAGTAGGTGAGGTCGTCGTAGCGCAGTGGCACAAGTGTGTGGCTGTAAACGCGATGCTTGTGGGTTCGATTGCCACACGAGGGAATGAATTGTTATTTATTAATATGTACATTTCTTCGCTCTGGTAACAAGGCAAAACGCGTAAGCTCCGCCACTCAACGCACAATGCCTCGAAAATGTATGCGGGATACAGCGTGAAGCTAAAAAAAAACTAGCAGATGTTATTTATTACAACACCGTTTAAGGCAAAAAAAATAAAACAATTAAACACATGTTGCGCTAAATATCTAAACTAGCTTATTTAATCTACCAAACACGCACGTTTAAATGAATCCCTTTTGTTTAATCACGCACCTAAATAGGTACGCAGAACCGTCATATCTCCATAATGAGCCAACAATTTTTTACGACAAAATTGGAGGCGGTTAACTTTAGATTACCAGGAAAGCCATGAAACGTGGTGATACAATCTCACTTACGAGTGAATTTCGCATATATTTTTCGCTCATCTAATTCGAGATAAATAAAAATATTTTTTTAAAATTTTGTAAACTTTTAACATAGAATTAAAGTATAATTTAAATTGATTTAATCAAACGAATATATATATGTTACCTTACATTCAGTCATTCACCAGCCATTCATTTAATACAAGCATGTACTCTGTCTTCTCCGAAAAAAGTTTAGCAAGCACTTTTGACATGACCGGTCGTGCAACTCAGCCTAATTAGTATGCAATTTGCGTTTCAAAGAAAGGCTAATATTGAATCTATACTAATATAAAAAAGCGGAAGAGTTTGTTTGTTTAAACGCCAAGAGGACTACTGGTCCGATTTTCTTTGATTTGGATAAAAGGTTAATTTTTCAGGAGGTTTATTGGCTATATTATAAGATTACGGCATAATTATTAGTTATGCTTACATAACGATATAACATAATAATGAACGCCATCGAATTTAATCAACTGTGCGCAATGCAAAACTAGTTAACGTTATATATGTACACAAATATTCATTTTCATTAGTTCAAAAAAAGTCTGCATCACCGCGGTATTTTGCAAAAGCTTCCTAGTTAGTAAAAACAAAATTTAATATATCTTTACTAAATATATATTTAGCAAACCTACATCAAAATATTTAAATATTTTTATAAATAGTAGAGACAATAAAATTTATATTCTTGTTACGCATCTGAGTTAAATTTAAATGGTTATAAAATCTTTGCTCGTATGTTCTTAAAATCTGATTAATTTAACCTATTATTTAAGCACCGTTTCCTCTTAATCTAAATCATTTACAAATTCAAAATGTTTAAAATTAACTTTTACTTACATATATAGATTTCTAAAATCACCTTATAAACTACTCGTATGATATAGCCAACGCAATGGTAGATACCGGTCGGCGTTAACTTATAAGCTACATAAACCAAAGAAGCCCTTAAAAATCACCGTTAGATTAGAGGACGTCTACCTTCCACAGACCGCCTCTTACTTCGTCTCAAGTACGACCACTTTTCATTAGTCTCCGTACTCTGCGATTCGGTGAATGTAAGGAGTGCCCTTAGTTTGTAACATCTGCACTGACTTTGATTTGCATATGAATGATTTCTTAGGAAACTATGAATAAGCTAGCGACTAGAGCGCGACTTCGCCCCCTTTAATTTGTTATTATATAAGAGCAAATTATACAAACATTAATATAAATTGTAGCCTTTGAGTTATTCTTAATTAGAATCAAATTAATGTAAAGTTTCATCTAATTCTTTTCAGTAGTTTTTGCGTGAAAGAAGAACAAACTCCTATCCTCACAAGGTTTCACATTTATAGCAGGAATTTATCAGTTACAAAATAATTATTACATACATTTTCATGAAATAAATATAGTTAGCTGAGGTAAATATTCTTAATAAACATAACCAATATTACAAGGAAACTGATCTGTTATTATAAAATATATACCTACTTGATTAATTTATATATTAATAATAATCTTTCATTATTTATAACAAGAAACAATAATAAACCATAAACACTTTAACAAACTAAGTAAACATTTCCCACGGAGATGGCACGCATCGTTAAACAATACGTTACTTTTTGCGCAAGCGCTAAAATACACTTAACATAAATGTACTTATACACACATATTGCTATAGAGCATACCCCATATATTACATCACATTAGATAACGTGAACTACTTATATTCTAGTAATTAATTTGCAAAAAAAATACAATTTTTTGTACAAATTGCATTCAACGTACTTTAATGCAAATGATATATAAATAACCGCTTATGAATCTGTGTCAAATGATAATGAGTCCGGCGTTGCGTAAGAGGTGCGCTATGAATAGTAATCGAAATGAATGAACAGTAAGTAGATCAAATAAGAGTTATATCAATTGAATCTTAGAGTCGCTGGAATATCGATATTTTCTTATATAACACATATTGAAATATATCTATTGATTCTAGCTGTGCATGTAGAAGCAAGCTGCTGCTATTGCGTACATGAATGAGGCATTTCGATTAAATACAATGCATACACCTGAGTGAGAATCGATCCCGCAACAGTCAGATGATGCTGAATTACAACGGCTTTACATACGAGTTATAGAGCATATTTTATATTATATTTAAAAAAACAATAGAAAATTATCAATTACAACTTGTCAAGAGTTGTCTAAGAGAAACGTGGAACGAGGACTATTGTTATAATATTTACTATTCATAGAATAATAACTAAATATTATGATGTAAGAAAGAATAAGAACTTTATAATAATATAGTTTATAATAATATATTAAAAGTCGACGTGACTGTACGATACTATTATATACAGCGATACAATCTTACGAGACGATAACCGATTTAAAAACGGCCTTTGCAAGTATAGGTAGATTACGAAGGCTAATTCTCTTTATTACATCTATATTCAACGACAAATTTTATTGTCATTGAAATTTTCATATTAAAGAAGAAGGTAATTTGAAAATTTTAATCCTAAAGGGATGAAATAGGGGTTGAAAATTTGATTTTTTTAAATTTTTTTTTTCAGCTTCGCGCTGTATCTCGCACACAGCAGGGTAGGCAGAGAGAAACTCAGTGTTATGACACTCCGTTCCCCACTTTCTGCCGAATTCTGAAGGCAGAACTCAACGCCGCGCTTTGCCTCGACACCAGAGCGAAGAAAATGGAAATATAAACGTAAATATTTATTAAATTGCCACCGATTTTTATAAAATTTTAAATTTTAACTTTAAAAATATTTCATTGAACACTTATTTCATGGTTTTTTAGGAATTAACGCCCTAAACTCAAAATAATTCTCATAAATATATTTAATAAATGTTCGTATAGTTCAAGCGGGCGAAGCCCAGGGCGGCTTTAATGAGCCAGTTATATTATATCTGGCATACAATATCTGGTAAGCATACGTACATGTATGTGGGCACAGGTGTTTTTTTGTTGATTTAATGTATTTAATTTACACACAACGTGGGTTGTGTGCCATGTAGAGTTCTATAAGAACTGGTATTGATAGCATTGCTTTTTTATATTTCATTCATTATATATCTCATCTATAAATGCTTCTTGTTTTACACTCCTTTTATTTCATTTTAATAGAGCAGTTAGTTAATTGGTCCGCGGCGTCAGCGCTTTCATAATAATTTAATGACTTAAAAAGATTACAGATAAGTGGATTTTAAGTTCTATTTCATTTTTTGGATTAAGAATTTCTGTAATTTATAGATTTTTCCTGTAATTTAAAAAACCCGCTTCATGCTATATCCTGCATATTGCAGTGTAAACAGAGGGAACCTCGTGTAAAAACACTCCGTTCCCGACTTTTCGCCAAATTTTCGAGCCATTCTTGTTGAGTGTCGAAATTCAACGTCACGCTTTTGCCTTGGTACCAGAACGAAGAATTAAAAGTATTAATAAATAATAATAATTAATTCCCCCGAGTGGGAATAGAACGTCACGCCTGTGCTACGACGGCCTCAATTTAATATCTATAAACCATTTATAATAACAATATCCATAATTTCCAGTTTAGATAACATCAGGTACCCTAAAATCTGTTCAACATAATATACAAACAAAATCAAAGGCGATAAATTCGCGGTTAGATGCACTATAATGTTTCCCGCAAACGCAGGTCACTTCGATTTAGGTGCACATGCCACGCCACTATTATGCATTACGTGATCACAACAAATTATATGTGAGCATATATTGAACGTGATTACATTCAAAGATATGACTATCGTCTCTCAATTGCTGGCTTTTTAACTTAAAGTTTTCGTGGTAAAGTTATGACGTAGGAACATAATTAAGGGTGACAGGAAGTAGAAATGTTTTTAATAAAAAATGTTTGACATTTCATCTATGTCCACAGAGAATTGTGAAAAAAAAAACTTATTAAAGGTGATTGGCTCGTCTAGTTGTATGTAAGTATCTTTCCTTAAATACATTCAGTACAAAGATACTTGGGAAACTTTCCAAAGTACAATTATAGCGTGCGCGACGTGAAGTAATACGGTGCTATGGCTAACATGCCCAGTTTTTTATGGAGTCAATATTTAACTTCACACATGCGATCAGTTAGTGAGGAACATACAACACTTATGTAACATTGCGTCATTGCGTCTCTATATACACAGGTAGAAAATGACATCAAGGGACTAAAATACTAAACATATTAAAAAAGTAAGCAGTTACGATATATTTTGATACGATAATTTATTATTTACCATCGATCTATTTAGACGACGGGTCATGGCTTCGATCCCCATTCGAGGAAATGGAATATTAATTTAATGATATATTTCCATTCTTCACTCTGATTTCAAGGCAAAGCCCGGTGTCGCGTTCCACCACTCAACACACAATGGTTCTAGAATTCGGCAGAAAATGGGGAACGGAGTGTCTTAACACTAGGTTCCATCTGCTTATTCTGCCGTGTGCATGATACAGTGTGAATTTAAAAAGGAATATAAATACTTACAACAAAGTAGGCTTATAATTAATTTTTAATAGCTATAGCTCTTTTATAGCCGATTACCGCGCTTCAACAGGCAACTACTCATCCGACACTCTTATATAATCATATTGATAAACATGTCGCTTTGTTTACATTTATGCAGGCCGTGTTTCATTGTCAACGTACACATGGGACGTCTTCAATTACTTATAGCAAGAAGAATCATAATATTTTTATTATGTAAACTAAATGTACTGTTCATATATTATTCCTTTACGCTATATGCCCAAAATATCATGGTAGGCAGATCTCTAAACATTAATGCTAATAAACTGCGTTATATGACATTAAAATATATTTTTTTTCATCAAATCAAGTAAAAATAGAATCTAAGCCTGTCGAAGTTCAAAGACCTCCAGTGCTATTTTTTTATTATCTATGCAAATGTTATAAAAGAAATAAATGAGAACGTAACTTTGTCTGTCGGTATTTTTTCACGACAAGTCAATAAAGTGATTTTGCTAAGTCTAAAGACTATTATTTCAAGGCAGGAATTGTTTGGCCAATATTTTACTATACTTGTTTTTTATCCCCTGTATCCCGCACATGGCAAGGTAGGCAGAGCAAGCCTGCGAACCTAGTATTTAGCACTTTCGTTCCTCGCTTTCCGCCGAATTCTGGAGGCTAATAATCTAATAGAAATACTATAATAAGCAATAATCTTTTTTTGTCTAGTATCATATTCCAATAAATATATTCCATTAACTTAATGAGCTGGAGAGAGCCTTTTGATTGTACGATTCAAATCGCAATGCGTTTTCTGAATTCTGCATTGGCGCGAAATAGTGTAGTGTAGTTCAGTTTATACGATAAAAATATGTTATATATGTATATATATTATAGGTAATGTCTATTACCCTTATCTTATGTCAATTTATGCATTTACTGTATCTGTTAACGTAACAAAATTTTGAGTTGCATTATCATAAAATAACATATAAGTAAGCTCTGCCTAGTTGGTCTCTGCCTAGTTTGAAGTATAGCCTAGTTATTTCTAATTACTTTAAAACATTGAATGTGCTTTATATAATTATTACAGGTAATATTCAATAAATTAACATTATTACAGCGCTAGTGTTGTGCCAGCAATTAATGATTGATAATATAACACATCTCATTTTTATGAATATATAATGAAAAATCTTTTGAAGCATGGCCATCACTAGTTGTAAATGCGTTTTGTAGATTGCGGAGACCGCATGCGCGCAATAGCAAATGGGCGTGGCACTTCAACGAGATACGCACGCTTAGCCCTACGGCGACGCTCTATATTTGCTTCACTAATAAAACAACGTTGATCCCTTTAAACTGGCTGGAGAAATAATAAGGGTAATTTTATATTATTTCATACGATTTTGTTTTAATAAATCCGTTTTTTTAACTAAAATACACATATTAAAATTTATTATATAAAAATAATAAAATTTATTATGCAATGACTCTTTCGAACACTTATAATATATATTATTAGTTTAAATATGGAAAGTGCACAACATCGAAATTACCGTTACAAATTAAATATTAAAATAATTATATTAAAGTAGGCTACGTCTCGGTATCCTGATTTTAATAATATAATTTATACATTGGTTACATAGCACTATGGCTAATAGATCAAAATCAATGAATGTTAATTAAATAAAGTAGCTGGTAGCAAAAAGCGAGTTGTGATAAAGTCGTTTCATAATAACATTATACAACTTAGATTCCTAAAGATTAAAAAACACGTGTGTCAGTACATAAATGACTGCACGTAACTGTTACTCATTTGTATATTTAACACTGATAACACTAATATCGACATAGAAATACAATATGCATAGTTACGAAAAGTTAAAATTCCGAGTTCTTTGGATAAAAAAAAATTTAAAACGTTATTAATCGCGTTATTAAAACTCTACATCTTTGTTTTATACATATTTTTTTAGCTTCACGCTGTATCCCGCACATAGCACGTTAAGTCACTCTGCTCAAATGTTAAGACACTTCCGTACCCCACTTCCCGCCGAGTGGCAGAACTCAGCACTGCACTTTGCCTTGTTACGAAGGAAATGAAAATATTAAATATTCTTTAAATATTCTTTTTTAGTAAATATTTTTTTATAAAAAATAGTAAATAAAGCTGGTCATTCTCATCTCACTCAGTCATTAAGACCGTCATTACTCGTAACAGAAGTAGTTTAATCCCCATAAGACAAAAGCACTGTGTACCGGAAATCACCGCCACAAAATCCAAAATAGAGACAGACAGACAGCTTTGTGTATAAGTCAATCAACAAACTAAATATAGGCACGGAAGACAACCCCAGTGGCGCTGCGCTGGGTAATTACCGAGAGCAGCTTAATTTGGACACACCTATAGTTAAACACTTCAATCGTTACACTGAAATATGAACCTCGAATACTGTTCAGAAACTATTTATTTTATTTTTGATGTCAGTTTTAGATATTTATAGGAATGTTTTAGATATTTTAAGATTTTTTTTATATGTGGAGATTGTTATGTAATATATGCTACATTAATATATATCGATTTGCCTTTATATACAAATTATTAATTTTTTCTAGAATGGTATCGTCAAACGGCCGTGGGCTAAACCAGATTTTCTCCGGAAGACGCAAGAAAAAAACTTTCTATAAAAGTATATTACAAACGTTTATATTTTAAGATTAAATGTAATATACGCTAGCTGAACAAATTACAAGACGTGACCATCCACCCAGCCTCGGAACGTGACTTCACTCGAAATAAACCACAAATTTCGTTTACATTTTGTAATTTAATAAGAAGTCGGCAAATGAACATTCGAAAGCTACAGTTGAAAATAAGCTGCTGCAAAAAATTCTCATCAAAGTTTAGCAATTAGCTCCATGCAAGCAATATGAAGCTTTTTAAATTTGAATGTTACAAACTTATTATTTTTTATTATTATTAACAGATAAAAGTATATTGCGTCCTATTCAAATCAAAATATTCAATTAAGCCATTCCAAATACTTCTAAACTGTCAAGTTCCATCAAAATGTCCAGTAGTGTCAGTCTTACGGGAGGTTTGTCTGCTTTAGGATTTTACTTCTTATATGTTTACTTCTAAATATAAGTACAAGTAATTTAATTAACTAATTCAATAGCAATAATATTCATTTTGTAAATTATCTATTGTAGATAATTATTAAAGATATGTTGTATCAATTCTATTTCGCAAGAACATTATGGAAATACTTTATGCAATAAATATAAAGTTCGCTATCATTTGATCGTGCGTTCGCCGGTGACGAAAAACCTGAGTCACGGTTGACAGCATACGATCGTGAAAAAGGGTTCTGTGATGCAACAGACACAAATAGGAATAACTATTGGTATTATGTTATAACATTCAATTTAAAATTACACTATTTATTTTAAAATAATAATGATGGAAATTATTAATATTTATTTCTTGTTTTGCTATCTGTTATCCTGCATTGCGATAGTTACTACAGTTATGGCGAACGCAATTAAATAATCCGCCACACTGAGAGATATCAATTAGTAATTAACTGACATTAAATAAATGTACATGTACATACCGATCTATATCTGCATAATATCTAAACAAAAGTCAATAATAATTGTCGTCTAAATCTGGCACAACTTTCAGCTGTATTTTTATTTAAGTTTAATGACCGTAACAAAGAATAAAAAACCATATTATACCAATTATTAGTATGAATGCGGAAATATATGCATAGGAAAAGCTCACTAACTTCCTGGTATACGAAAGCAGTGAAACTCATGAGTCGATACAATCGAGATCTGACCGCCTTCCTTGGATCCGCAACTCACGCACTGAATACTTATCAGCCGTATTTGGCATTTACAAATCAATAAAATACGACAAATAGTACATTTCTTGAGGCCATTGAGGCCAGTCATGGTGTAAGGACACAAGCGGTTAATATCAACAGGTGGTGAGTTCGATTCTCACTCGAAAAAATTAAATATTTTTTTTATTTTTTTACCTAGGTGTCGAGGCAAAGCGCAGCGTTGACTTTCACCACTCAACATGTCTAACAAACGATTTATTAGCTGGTTATTTATTTAAGAAAAACCTTTGAATTTAAACATCAAAAGGCTTCACTTACAAAAGTGATTAATTATGTTTTGCACAATCTCTCTTGATGAACCTAACCTACAGGGAACCTAACGTACACTAGAAAGTGACCTATTGTCTGCTATGCAGATAGTATATAATATATCGATAGTGAAAGTCCTTGTTGCACAGTGTCCAGTTGTCGCGTGCCATTATTAGATAAGAGGTGATGATTCTACGACTGCTCTTTCTAAGTTAACAGTTTGTTTGCTGATTTTTAATTTAATCAAAAAAATAATTATTTATTCCCTCACATTCTAAATACTCGAAATTCCAAATATATTGATCCTTCTGAACAACATAAATCTTATTTAGTTACAACGCTTCGACCGCATCAAACAGATTTAATTTCTTTTTTACATTTTATTTGAGATTTATATTATTTTATTACAAAATTTTTAACTAGTATTTTGAAAGAACATAGATAGATGATACCTAATCGACACAATCGATCCAAAACTGTGAAAGCACAAGCATTCTGAGCTCATCGAAATCTTGTCCTGTTAGACATACAATTTCGAGGGTAACGCACCCTTCAAGTTCACAGTCAGCCGGGGTAGCGACTACAACAATACCCTCTCACGCACACACAAACAATATCAGTCGCACGAGGAAACGAAAAAATGTATTTGTGTTTACGACCTGAAAATATAGATAGCGCAATTATCACAGTAATTATCGTCATAACACTAATCGTGAAACTAATATATACTTAATAAACGTAACATGAAACAAGTGCACAGCGACTTATTAATATTAAATTGATCAAAACTAATTAAAAACAGATAACATGCATATATAATATAATTTAAACCAAGAGAAACAAAAACAAACAACACGTACTTACTCTGGTCAAAGAATTAAAACAACCCGAAGCTAATATAGTAATCAATCAAGGAAATCCATTATCATGAGCACTGCACTTGTAAGGTCGCCAACTTGCGGTCAGTCCTTGTCCTTACACAGAACTAGAGTCAGTATCTGTTAACTCTACAATTGATTGCAAAGTGAAACATATTGCACCGAAATATTGCTGAGCTGACGCTGGAGATCGCGACCGCTCTATCGATCTGTCGTACCCCACGTAACTCCGCGTCTCGTATCTTTATAGGCACTACGAAGTACTGATGAGAATAATTCTCTTATTGTTAGATATGTTTTGTTTATATCTGAGGGTATGCGATCAGCTGTCGGGGCGTCACGTAGTGCACGGTCGCGTCCGCCGCGCGCGACTGGCTGGCTGGCTTTGCCGCACCGCAGCCGGAGTCGGCCGCGGAGGCGCCCCGCGACGTCGTGATGGTCCGTTGCCTACACGCGGACGTACTACAACGCGCGCGCGGACACGTAAACAAACAACTCGTATACTCGTTTAGTTTGTTATCACACACGTTGTGCACTAAAATGGTAATGTGATACATTCAAATCTTAAGAGTAGCTGTTTAATAAATATTCGGTAATTTATTATTACTTTCATTGATGACGCAATGAAATTATGTTATATGAATATTTAACTCAAGACCTTATTTGGCGTTTGTATTTTTTTTTAATATCTTATCAGGAAATGAGTATTAATTTTAAAAAAAACATGTTTATTACTTCTCACCTAAGGTTTCTAAGCCTTTCTTTGAAAAACTTCAAAGGATTTATTTTATTATAATATTGATATCGTTTATTATTAAGAAACGAGTAATGAAAATGTAAAGGTCGTCAGAAAGCAATAAAATAAATAACGAAATTAACATTTTTATCGATTATAAATTATTAAATATTCGTGTTTAAAATGAACAAACGTTAAATAATTCACAAGATATAACTTACAAAGTTTCATTATTCAAAAACAAAGCTAATAGAAGATATTTCAATAGACAACGACGAACTCTACGGTAGAGGCTATCGATATTACAGCAGCCGCACTGTACAATGGACCACATTTAAGTCTAAGCAGGATGTTATAGACACTCAATAGAACCAACAATCATGCTCAATACGTATTGAAAGACAAGTAAGAAGTAAACGTCACATGCAATGCATCTCTACATACATAGTCCAGGCTCTTCCCGATTTACGCAACTGATGGTAAGTTATTGTCAGCGGGCTCTATTGTGTAAAAAGCATCTGCGAGATTCTATTCAATGTCTGACCTTTGAGCATCGCTCCGCCGGTGTTTCTGGAACACGTGCGGGCAATATCTAAATGGCGAAGTACTAATATGCTTTGACATATTCAAACGAATTTAAAATTTTAATTTGAAATATTTAAAGTAAAAATTAAATAAACAAGATTTCAACAATAAATGAAACTATAACATTACTGTTGTTCTTTAAAAGTGACAGATATAATAGAAAAAATAAAAAATATCAACGAAAACGTGGGAACATCGATGAGTACTCCGTGATTAGGGAAACGAATGACATGTCACGATTGTTTTTTTATTGCCTTTTCGATTATACTGAAAGCCGGTCCGATCATGTTCCGTATAATATTCAAGGCTAGCCTATTAAATAATAATAAGATAAGATTAACTAGTTTGCAATAAATAAATTTATATTTCAGATTTTGAGCTTCATGCTGTATAACGCACATAGTAGGGTAAAGGGAACATAGTGTTCAGATTCTCGTTCATTCCTCATCTTCCGGTTAACTCTGGAGGCTCTAGCTTCTGGCTGGACACTTGTCTCAGCCAGAAGCTGCAATTCGCGATTCTACTCTACATGTAGTCAGAAGTAGCAGTAGAAACATTACCCTACATTCGTATAAGTCATAACAGATTGCGTACGAGGTAAAATGAAATCAGTGCAGCGTGAGCCGACACTAACGCATTACATATTTCTGTTGAAACCGAAAGTATAAAACTTACGCTAGATAGAATTTTAATCTTAAAACATAAGAGTCATGTTTCAAATTCAGTGGCTGTGACGTGACGCAACACATTTTTTTGCGGTTGACTGATATTACGGGAGGCGCTTTTTTCGCTCAATTTTAAAATTAATCGACCCAGAACTAATCACTCCTTCAAAAATAATAAACAATACATATTTTGTATTAAACTAATACAATTTTCATAATAATATGTATGTTCATATGTTATTTAATTCATATGTTGTCGTCATCAAAAACAAAAACTCTTGTTCATAATTCCAAATCTCTATACTCAATAAAAAAATTAATAAAGTCCGTTTTCAACTACTTTATATCAAATGTTAGCTTTGGATAAGACCAAATTATCGCACGTAGCATTAAGGTCCACAGGGCGCTTTAAACACTTGAACGTACTAGTCTAGACTCAGTCTAGACACAGAAGTCTGGCAAGGTTGATTCATGATAGTGTTTATGACCTCAGAATTTAATCGATTGCATTGACTAGGAAAAGATAAAATATTAGAAAATTCGAGACAAATATGCCTGAGAAAATAAAACAGAATTAAGTTACATAAAAGTCTAGACATTTTTGCATTAAGTGAAAATCTCGATAGGTTGCAAAGTTTAGATGCTTGATGCAAAAAGTTTGTGGCTAACAAAGGTAAAGAAACATATTATTATCCTTTTATTAATACATAAATTTAAAAAAATACAATACTATCCTTAACACGTTAAACTGGTTTCTCAAATTGTCATCAAGTTTCAAATTTATTTTTTAATTGGTAACCTGTTTTTTAATCGATTATATGGTATGGATCAATACAAATTTCTTTGTGAGCAATAACTGTCAATAACTTGTGGAGTGTAAAAATATCTTTTTTAGGTATGTTTTGACACAAATACCTTATTTGATCACTACTACAAGGTGAACTTAAGCCACGGAACTAAAACCAACAACAGACAACGATAGTTAGAGCTATAGTAAAGCTTGTATTATATAAGTTTACTATAAACGTTTCCTGGAAAACCTTGTGTACATCGAATGCATGACATTGTCAACATCTCTGTCTAATTGTCAGCATGAAACACAATAGCTAACTTCAAGAGACATGCCAACTAGGTGTTGATTGTTTAGTACAAAAAATAATAATGTTTATTTAATGTAGGTAGGTACTCAATCAAGGGAAAATTTAATTACTAGGTGACTATATTTAATTACACCTATTTATATTTTACCGGCCACATAATAAAATTATTTACAATTAAATAACGCCGTCGTGGCGCAGCGGCATAAGTGGCGGAACCCAACTTTCCTACTTGAGACAAAAACATCGTCATACATGTCTACTACGTCAATGCCGTTGCAAACATTAAGATAATTTTGTTGGTTTGTGATATTAACCTAAATTGCCGTGCTTTAGCAGTAGATATTTAAAATTATTCACAAACATATATAATATATAGAGAGAGAGAGAGAGAGAGAGAGAGAGATAACATTTGAGGGTCAATGAACTCAAAATTTCTGTCTAAGTTTCATAAACATCAACATACCGCCATCAAATTAAAAATTTTAAAAAACCATTTATTTAAAAATAACATTATTTTAAATAACAATAACATTGAATATAGTTGAAATCAAAGCCACCGCTTCTCTTCATGAATCTAAATCATTATGATATGGCGATGGGTTGTAATTAATTGCCAAAAGTAATTTCGCGTGTTTTCAATATCATATAAAGAAATTGAAGAATAATTTTTAGATTGAATTTTCTTAAAGAGCGTCTATCAGCCATTTATTAAAACTATTTATATTTTAATAGCATCTAACTTCGCTATGGATTAGATCTCCATTCGGGATATATTATAAATTATCTTTTGAATTCTGCTATTCATGACAATGTCACAAAAATTCAGCGGAAAATGCTCTGTCTTTCATTTTCCCACTTCTAATAATAACTATATCTAGCAATAGTAATATAACTATAGATTAACTATGAAATTATCTATAACGGATTACGAGAAATCCATTGTGATCTATGATTCATAGAAATCAAAAATCAAAATGAGATCCATATCGGCGAGTAATTACCCGCGTTACAACAGCTAGGTTTGTGGGCCACTTGGTCGGTATCTATTGTGTAATGTATAATTACTGCGATATTGTTCGCGTGTGATCCGAATTTAAAAAAAGTAGGTTCCTTCTTTTGTAATTTGTAATGACAAATTATTTTTATTGTTCTATAGTTTTTATCTCGTTGTATCTGTAATAATATTTTAAGCTATTATGATATTTAAAGTTTAATGTACGAGTATTTTAGTCCAACTTGATTTATATAACAGTTTGATATATGATACAACGTTTTATTTCGATAAATATTATTCTTAGATAATCTTACTTAAAAGAAAAAACTAGGAAAGTCAATGTCTTATTCAAACAACAAGAAGCAAAAAACTCCAAGGTTAAATCTTTAAAATGCACCTATAATTGACACCATCTATCTTAGTCTCGTTTATGTTATGAATCAGCGACACTAACACGAATTTTAACTTTAGACCTTTATTTATTTATAAATAGATATAAATGGTAAATTTTATTTTATCTCTAAGTCACTTCAGCGACATATTGGGGCAAATAGAGTTCACTTAGTCATATCTTTTTTTTAAGCTACACACTGTATGCCGCACATGGTAGGCATAGGCAACCGAGGGAGTCATGCCTAAGCGCGGCGCTGAGTTTCGTCACTCAACACGCAACGCCTCCAGAATTCAGCAGAAAGTAGGGAACGGAGTGCCTATTTTCTACTTATTTATATTCTTTATTGTACTAAACTTACATAAGAACTTAACATTAAAAAAATATTTAGTTCACAAAGGTGACATCTATACATATGTGTATAGACGTTACATATATGAGACTAGGCTAAATCCAGTGGCTGACAGACTACACAGACAAATGCCATTTCAGTCCGAAATCTGACTTTAATTTAAAATGTACAAAAATAGTAAAAATTTAACATTTTAACAGAGTATCAAATTTACTACTTCCTATCGTGTGGTAACTAAACTTCCATCATCATGTAGTAAATAAGTAAGTAATATCAAACAGGCTTCTTCACTTAAACTCACTACCTACCATAAAAACGTGATAAAAGTTCTGTGAATATTCGAAAACATCAAGGCAAAAGCATAAGGCATGCATCACGACCGCCGAGTCGGTGAAAGCGTATGACATTATAAGACAACCTTTGATATTCAAATGTTGATAGCTGATATGTGTGTCTATTGCAACGACTTTAAACTCTACTTCATCTATATATACCCAGTTGATTAAAATATTTATTTTGTAAAAAAAAATTGGAAAATATATAAAAAAAAAACAGTGAGATTGAGAACTTACACCAAAAACTAAAACTTTTAAATCTCAAAAAGAAAAGGCTAAGTATGTCAGAGACGTTAAAAATTAAAAAAAAACTTGTAAAGAATATAACCAGATCAAGAAAAAGGGTCAAATAATGCCTTAGGAATGCCTACTGTGACATTGCTTGTGGTTTCGACGTCATAATACCGATAATAATAATAATGAGAAAGATGCCAAGGTTCATTTTTTTTTCTTAATTATACAATACTTAAAAGTCGTCATAGCATAATGGAACAGCGTCTGACTATAGACGCAATGGTTATCGAATCTATTGGTGACCGAATCCATAACCATTGATTGTATTTTAATTATTATCATTTGCCCGTTCTGATAGACAAAGCCCAACGTCGAGTTTCGCCAATCAACACGTACTCACTGTCACTTAATGTCTTGAAAAAAGATCGTACAGTGGGGGACGGTAAAAAATTGTAAATAAAATTGCAATAATTAATATTGATAAAACAACGGAGTGTCTTAACACAGGATTCCACCTGCCTACCCTGATAAGCGAGAAAAAGAGTAATGCCTAATTTTTAAATATTTAAAACATACAGTTCTTTTTTAAATTAACTTTTCAACTGTTGTGACATTGTAAAAAATATACAAAAATATATGGATACACAGTTAGGTAACAACGAGAGCAGAAATCATCGGCTTCACAGTAACTTATTGTACATTGTGAGTCTCGTACTTGACCCACATGAGCACCGCGAACCTTTCATTAATTAAATAACGAGATTTTTACTTTGAAATACAATAGTTTATCCGACCATGTTGTATTTAATTGGATTGTATTTCAATATGTTCTTATGCTGAGGCTGATGTTTACTAATAAATTTACATATGCTATGCTTTAATCACTGTACTATCTTATCTGACGAAGTAGAATTAAAAAGAAATTATTTAACCGCAAAGTATACAAATCGAATCGTATATCAAAAACTTATTAGAATACATTTTTAGATTTACTTGTATTCCATCTAAAGTAAATAGGAAGGCATCAATTTTAATAATATATCTACATTTTTTTTTTATTTTAATTTTTTTAACAATTTTTGCTTATCACGTTTTGATTTATTAATTGGTTACTGGTATACTGTAAGTTCAATATTACTTAAGGTTATGATACCACTAAAGTTAGAAATTAACTATTGCATCACTTTCGGAAGTCAAAGTCACGCTTACACAAACCGGTTTAGTGTAATAAAAGAGTTTAATATAAAAGTGGATTAACCTAGATCAGGATACAATCTGCAACCTCCGCGCGCAATTATTATAAACAATATATAAAAGCAATATATTTTTTATGTTAATTATATAACGATCGTGAATCTGCAAAAATATAAATATATTGGAAAACCTAATTTAAATTCTAAGTAGTTCCCAAAAAAAAAATCCATCAAAACTTATGATTTGTTTTGCGACGGTAGCTTATTTTCAGATTTGTACGGCAACTTCGTTACACTTTCCCCACGTTTTCTTTTACTTGACAAAATTATAATATTACTTCCTTCGCTTGGTCCATTAGGGTTGACATTATAAAAAAAAAACAGCCATCGTACTTATTCAACGCACCATTGCGTTTCGCTGTTTTTATTGCGAATAACGGCTCTTTGACTACTGCGCTGCTTTAGAACAATTTGAAGAGGTCATACCTCAGGCGATCTCACTACAATGAAACAAATGGCGAGTACATAGGATTCCTTTACGGTTATAACACTTCTATAAGTACTAAACAGAATTTTTGAAATAGCTATAAATCGAAAAAAAAAACGTACCGATACAAATATAAAATAATTTTCACGTAACGTAATATAAATAAACAAAATGCATAATAAACTATCATGTTTCTGCCAATTGACCCGTTTAACAATGCAAAATAACAAATTAAAGAGAAACAGTTTTTTTTTCTATATCGGGAATCAAATGAACTAAGTATATGCCGTCATGCACAGTAACTACAATGTTCACAGACGTATTAAATAAATGAATTCTTCATAAATTCTTATCTAATAATACTAATACATTTAGGCTAAAATTGTAAAACTGAAAGATAGAGATTTAGTAGAAGGTGTTTTTCTTAAAAAAACTATTGGTTGGAATAGAGAAATTATTTCCGTGTTGTATAAGTTTATTTATCGAGGGGTGCTATAGGCTATGTGTTACATCACGTTAATTGTTTAAATATAACCTACACACAATTAGAATGAGTCATATTTCCTTTAAATTACTTAAGCGAAGCCACAGGTAAAAGGCAGTATAATGTCGTCATCATAATTACAGTAACTCTGAAACGAGGACACGGTAATGTTATTTAAAGAATTTCAATCGGCCTTGAAGATGCGCAATATTATCTCCAAACGAATAGATTGTATATGAAGTATGTAATGTGTAATATTTTTAATATTCTTATGTCATATGACTACTGCATAACAGTTGCAACAATATATGATGAATTAACCTCATAGCTCGTTGCAAAAATGCAATTAAAATTTATATAATAAATGATATTGTTTCCGGCACTTGACCCAAAATGTTAAAACGTGAAGTGGAAAATCGATATGCCATACTGTAATACGTCGGAACGTTTAATTATTATGTAAAAAAAAATAAAACAGAAGCGATAATTAAGAATTGCCTACCTGCCTGGATACGGAAGGAAAGAATGGTTGCGGGTTCGATTCCCACTCAAGGAAATTAATTAGTAATTTAAAATGTATATTTTCATCACTCAACTTTGCTCCTGGTATCCAGGCACCGTGTTGCGTGTTGATTTCCCTCACGTCATACGTGCTTCCAGAATTTGTCGGAAATTGGGGAGCGGAGTAGCATAGCTTTAGGTTCCCTCTGCATACCCTGCTCTGTACCAGATACAGCGTAAAGCGGAATAAATCCAATTGGGTCTTTCATTTCTTACTCATTCAAAAAATTCACCTTTTTCATATGGAAGATAGATGATATATTCTCAGAACCGTTTTAAGAATCATTTTTAAGTATTTTTAAGAATCTACTTCAGAAACATAAAATAAGACTAAATATAAACGATTTTACAGACAGCCAATTTTTTTTTTCAATTCATTTTTTTTCAACGATCATAATGCAATAAAATACAAATTCGTTGTCTAAATTATTCAATGTGTATTTAAATTTCACCCAAAATATCCTTTTTCTTTTATTGATAAATATGATATGATAAATAATAATATAAAAAAAATTATACACAATAGAACATGGGGTGACTAATTGCAATTGCAATATCAGTATCAAAATCTCAAAAATTAAAAGCAAATTGTGTAATGAAATTACAATTATATTAAAATACGACTTCTATCTTATCTATTCGACAGATTAGAATAAATATTTAGCATTATATTTCAAATAAAGTTAGTTCAGCTCAGTGCAGTTCTTTGGTTACAAGCACCTCGTATCGAGCATGCCACTTGAGATTCAACATCATTACCAATTCTATCTATTTACTTATTCTACAAAATTACTTTTCATTTTTCAAAGATAACGAAAAACAACAACAACAAAATGTTGGTCGACAACTCATAGATGCCCTGAAGTTAGAGATTTAAATTTAGAGATTTTTCTTACTTTCAATTATTTTCTTCTCAAGTGAAGACTGCGCAAGATCCAGAAAGCCTAACTTCTGTGCGGCCTCGACATAATAATATAGTTCGTAATATATGTAAAACTAACCTGTGCCGCCTCGTGTTGATGTGCCGCACCTCCCTGCCGCCGCTGGACTCGCCATCGCTCCCCGACCCGCCTATCTCCATCGCGTGACTCGACACTGATTTGCTTACCTTGTGAACAAAATTCTATATTTTAGGGTTTTGACATCTTTTTTTGGATTAATTTCAAGCAGCATATTTCTCGCATACTGCAGAAGGATAGGCAATGGAAACGTAGTGTTAAAATACTGCGATCTTAACTCTCTGCCAAAGTTATGAGATATTGCGTGTTGAGTAGAACTCAACACCAAGCTTTTTGCTTGCGAAAATTAAAATATATTTTTTTTTATTCCCAAGAGAAAGATCGAACCCACAACCGTCGCATTTAAAGTCACACGATTTACAAATATATTATTAATATTAATGAATAATATAATAGTGTTACCATTTAGATATTTTAGGCTATTGGTTGCTCCAGGCTTGGTTTCAGGGAATTAATAATGCTTATTTTTTGGCTCTAGTAATAACATAAAGCGCGGCGTTGGGATCGCCACTAAGCACGCAATGTCTCGTGAATTATACTTATTACTTAGCACTAGGTTCTCTCTGCACATCCTATAACATGCGGAATAGCGTGTGAAGCTAAGATACTTACTACGGGTATATATTTCCTTACTGCAGCCGCGAGTTCATCAATACTCTTCTCCTTCTTTGGCTCCAATCCAAAGAACTTGTTTTTTGCAGCTTGATTTAAGGACGAAATCTTTAAAATTGGTGGTTTTTCGTCCATCGAAGAAGTTTTTTCTAATGGTCGTCGTAGTTTCCCGAGTTGTATGGGCTCGTCCAGTTTCTTAATGAATCGTCTGTATCTTGTCTTATCATCTTCAACCTTCATATCTTCAGATGGCTTTCGACCTAATTTCCCTAAAATTGGTATTTGAACGTCAGGATTTTTTGCTTGAACGAGACGTTCTTTGAACTCGTTAGCTCCAGGCAATTGTCTTTTTCTAGAATCCTGGAGTCTAGTTAGGTCCGAATCGGTTCTTGATGTTTTTAGTTTATTATTTTTTTTTTGAAACCTCCTCGATTTTGTGTCTGGCAGTTCGTCTGAGCTATCAGAAGTGGAACAGCTTTTCTCTGATGATGAAACACTGGACGCAGACGATTCGTCATCTGATGAACTATCTATGCCTTCATCTTTTAAGCCCTGGAAAAGATTTACAGTATACAGAACTGTTTTAAGATAAGATATGAGATATAGTTAAATTATAAGTTTGCGTTCACTTCCCCAACTCAACATACAATACCTATAATTCGGAAGAAAAATGTAAAACTTGGAGCTGCTTGGCACTAAATTCTCTCTGTCCACCCTGCTATATGCAGGAAAAATCATTATATTCAGAGTATTATACAAGATAAGAAGGGAGTATAAAATAGAATGACAAGATAGGCTAATAGGACCTAGTTAACCTGTTGAGGACGAAGTTTGCTTAATCTCAGCTCATTTAATAGTTTTAGACAAAGAAATTCAACGTAACGTATTGTCTAATCAGACATGAGATGGAAATATTTCGTACCTACTACCATCTCGATGGTAAAAATCGAACCTACTACCATCAAGGTGAAAGGCATATAAGCAAGAAAAGAATAATCTTATTTTTATTTACGCCAAAAACTTTTTAACACACCTCAGAGCTTTCCCCTTTCGCCAAAGTCTTGGGCTTCGAAGGCACCACAGTGGACCCTGACTTCAATATACCTCTCACTTCAGGTGTAATCATTCTTTGAGCTCGTTCCGTTGGCGAATCGTCATCCAGATCTATTCAAAAACAATAAACAAGCAATTTAATAGTCGATAAAACATTTTTTTGTCATTAACACCCATAGCGGAAAACAGTGCAGTTATTCAAATTTTGGTAAATGCTTAACGCGACAAATTCTGATACATACCAGGTTAGTACTGATAGTTCAATAAAAGTAAAATAAACCTTTACTAACCCTAAAGCATGCTTATTAAAATATGGTAGCAGTTACTTTCCATGAAAACGTCAACGGTAGCGTATTTATATTATGTTAATCATTTTATATTACGTTATTCTAAAAACTGAAAGTTCACAGTGCAAACTTCTATATAAAAAATAAATTAGGCCCCCTTTGATGACTCACGTGAGAGGTAATGCATAATTATATATTATAGAAAAATAATGTGGTTACAGTAGTACAAATTCTCGAAGCATTCTTAAATATTTATCAGCTTATCGATCTTTAAATTAGTTATATAAGATAATCAAATTTCACACATACTACTACTACTTTCAAATACTTTTCTATGTACATATACTCATATACTTAAAAAATACATATTATTATAGCACCCATCTAGCTTATAATTGTAATATATCTTTTTATTAAAATTAATTATAGATAATTTAGCCTAAATACGTTCTATGAATAAAATTAAAGTTTTTTTTCTCTAATTCCCACTAACCTAAATATTTTAAATTAAGGAGGCTCCTAATGTAGAAAAATCTATAAAATTTTATAATATTTACGTGATATCTTTATCGAGTAAACAATGGAATGGAAAGAAAAGCTATAATTAACATGTTAATTGTCCAGCTGCCAAATAAAACACCTGTTATAGCATTAACTAGATCACTTATTATATCAACATATGTCTTATGAAAATCTCAAAAAAAAACATTCAAAGCATTTTATTTAGAAAATACTAAATCAAAAATCAATAATGTTTAACGGATGTTGCGCACTCGCAGCATTACCTTGTTATATATAATTATGTTAGATTTGTATTACTCTCTTGAACTAACTTCTTCGCCAGCATGGTCAAGTAGTAATAACTAAGAATTATGTAAGACATAATAAATATACGTTGTATATACAGAATATGCCCGAAATAACTAACATTATAGGTACACTGGGTTACACTGAAACTATTAACGTGATATAATATATCATATAGCCCACCTCAATATATGTTAACTAACCATTAAAAGAAAAATAAATAGAAGCAATAGTTTCTGAGGTAAACGCATTATATCAAACAAACTCTTTAATTCACGTGCAGTGTTAGAAAGTTTACATATATTATATACAAATCACTGGTATCTCCAATTAAAAAATTTTAAACATAGGTAATGAAAACACAATCTGTTCTTAGAAAAAACGCAGTGGGTCAGTAGTATCTACTAATTATTTAGTAAATATAGCTCTAATATACGTACATATGTATATCGTTAAGAATAAATCAAGCCATAGTATATAAATACAGAGAAAGATCTTATTAAATAAACTGCATACACACAATATTATTATAAAACCGGATCTTCAATAAATAGGAAATCGAGCACCATCTCATGCTATTATACCATTAGTTTAGCACTCACCTCGGCCATACAATCAGTGTTGAACCCAAGCAAAACAAAAAGAAACAATGAAAATAAAAAAGAAAAACACTAAAAACAAAACATAAATTATACAAATCAGACCTAAGCTTCTAAATTTGGAGTTTTGCTTCATGAGATATTCTAAGGATGTGTTTTTCGCACTCGCTGATCTAAAAAGCTCCATTTTGAGTTGAAAATCTGGATTTCTCGGCACATCTTCATGTGTCAGGGATTTAGTGAGCCTTTCGTTTTGTTCCATTGCCTCTTGTACTTGACTTGCCAACACTGGCATTGTCCTAAGTCTTGAAGCCCGAGGAACTCTATCTGAAGACTTGGGTAGTCCAGAAACTGGTGGTTTATGGGTCAATTTCGCGTTAAACATCTTCATTTTGTCCGCTAAAGACATTTTGGCTGGATCATCCTCATCTAACTTAGCTGCCACCGTGAGTGCGTTTATAATACATTGTGCATAGAACCCGGGACATACACAGTAGTAAGTAGAGTTGAACATGCAAAAAAGAAACAGAGCCGACAATGAGACAGAAAGCTTCGTCGGTAATGCGTTTTACATGCCATTTAACGTAATAAAAATAAAAATATGAAAAAATAAACAAGAATCGACTATAGAGAAATGATAATACAAAATGAAAATAAAAAAGTGTGTATATAACAATTAATTTAAAAAGTACTTACCATCCTCGTCTCTATCGAGGACATTGGCAGTGTTTTTGGACTGTGTTATAGATACATCTTTGGTGGGACTGGTGGACTCTGTAGATGGTATAACAATAGGTTGAGTTTTGAAACGATCCGTCACGGAAGGCCCCTCCTTTAATTTTGAGCGACTGTGACGAATCAAGGGCTTTGGCATACCTGTAATTTTAAACGTTTTGAAATGTTATCGATGTTTTTAATATATTTGATATTTATTGAAATCAGAGATGAAGGTAATTTTTTCTAGTCATAATGAGGTCATCGGTATCGGCATAATGAAGTTTATATAATATATGTAGTTCATGTACGGAAAACGTTCATGAAAAAAATCTTAAATATAAAGAAATGCTGTAGATGAAATATAAGAATTAAAAAGAATTTCTGCGACGAATATGTTCGTCCAGATACGTGGTATGACGGCTAAATACATATTATTGATATGTACCTTTAGCTTGTTGCTGCAGCTGTTGCCACATGCTAGCTCTAGCAACTACACTGTTGCTCTTCACTAATCCCAAGGCAAATCCAGACGAATTATCTATGTTCTCATCATCGCTGCCATTTCCTTCGGGACTTTGAAGAAGTTCATTTTCCGTAGATTTTCTTACACGATCCATCTTGAGGAGACCTTCTTCAATACAATTCGACGACCAGTCGTTACTACTATTCGTTGCGTGGTTTTCATGTATTTCTTGACTTTCAATCAAGCCCAACTCCTCGCCTGAAAATCGATAATTTCGTTATTAGTCTCGAGCACGAACAGAAATAGACATACACTAAATACAATATTGCGTGCACGTTTAACCGCGGTCTTACGTTAAATATGAAGTTAACATAATAACACTAAACGAATTAATACCAACTATTTTTAATTTAAACTATTGAGTAACCTTTAAAATCAACCAATATGTATTGTGGTGACAATGAATATTTTACGTATTGCATTGACCTAAATAAAAGGAGTGAAGTATATCGCAAGGCTGAAATGAGTTTATTTTGAAAACGTCCAAATAAGTGCACGACATTCGTATTATAATTATATCAAAAACATAAACAAACAACGAGTAATGGAAACTGAGTGTTTCGATTCTATCCATATGTTTCGTTTATGCCGCCATAACAGTACGCTTTGATTGCTCCGCGCACTAAATAAGTCAAAGCAGTTTTCGGCGTACACTCATCCAGCGCGCCAACCCGTTAAAAATACATTTAATGCTTATTCAAACTGACCAATTGCTATATACTATCGGTGATTAACTACACGTTTAATGTAATACTAACCAGAGTGCGGCCCGGAGTCGCGGGACGAAGCGCGATTGTAAACTCCGCTGTCACAAGACACGTTCAGGCTCCAGTTGTCGGCTTCGGCTTGGTTGCAATCGTCTTCGTCAAGAGCGCGGCTGTCTTCGTCCAGAGCCACGCGAACTTTGTTTACTTCTTGTTCGATTTCGTCGAGAGTAGATTGTTTTGCTTCACTGTCGGCGCAAATCTTTTCAAAATCTAAAAAAGTTGCTTCACCGAAACTATCGTCCTTGACAATAGCATTCTTCGAAGCTCCGTCGATTGTCGGCAAGCTGGCGTGGAACAGTTGGGAGTTGTACGGTGGCAAATCGAGGTCTGCGAAAGGATCCTTCTCAGGCTCTCCCACAAAGGGACCCTTGGCGGACAGAACAGCACCGGACTCGACGGAACGGGTCGGAAAACTACAGCCCGCGACGCCGAACGCTTGGAAATTCGCTTGGCCCGGCTCCAAGCTGCGAAATGAGAAAAGAAATGCGATAAAGTAGATCATACTCGTTGGTAAGAAAGAGATAGTCTCAATTTCAGTTCACCTTCATATATTCAAATGAATAATAGCGTGAGTGATTTGGACTGGCAGCCTTGATTGTGAAATTAAGGGAGTTTGACACCATTGACAGTGTACTCTACAAATCCATACAAATCCAGTATAATACATTTATGAAGTGTTTTATAATAATTAAAAAATTTAAAATATAAAAAGAAACTATTTCAAAAACTTACAGAAAAGTATTATTTAAAACAACTATAAATAAAACAAAGCTACGTCGTAGCCAAAATATTACATTAAGAAGCAGCAATTAAGGGCATATAGAGCTGACCGCATCAGATGTTCTGGTCATAAAACATTGAATGCGTGCTGCGAAGCACAACATAGCCAGAAATAGTGTTGACCCAGTAACGACTGGAGCGCTTATTTCCGTCATCAAGTTGCTGTCTCAACTAGCGTACTACCACTAAATGATACAAAAACCGAACTTAATCACCGACGATTAATGTAAGAGCAGACACACTAAAATAAGCTGACTATTTGCTCTTAAATTAGATGCGACTTATAAAACGAATGTTACAATATAATAAAAATACGACCAAGAAGACAGATAGCTCGCTTGGGGCGTCGTATAAAGAACTAATGTACGTGTATATATATCAAATGTTTAAACTGCAATAATACTGAATAAATTTTTTACAATGAAATATTATTCTATTTAAATAATAAATTAATTTATAAGATATAATACAAAAAATAATTTTACATTACGTTTTACAAGGATTGACTAATTTCATTCGTGGCTCCTATTTAGATTTATTAGTATTTTATTTTTAAAGATAGTTTAATCTGCACAAGTTTTTTTTTAAATATTATAGAAATGTTACATATGATTTTATCACATTGTACTTTTATAACATTATTATGTAACATTAACGAAAACAATTATAAAATATTACTAATACGCGAACATGTGAGTTACTTACAAATAGAAATGAGGCCAGTCTTGCAGAAAACGGTACATTGCTTTACAATAAATATATCAAATTACTGCACTACAATAAATGTGACTATGTTGCAGTCCACATTTGTTTCTTACGTTATCTAGACTGAAAATGATTCAAACAGTAAACTGTACCGATGATGTCAGATGAATGCTCACAAAATTAGCGCCAAAATGTTTACCAATATTACGACACGTTAATTACTAAATACTTATCAACGCACCAAGGAGTGGAATTAGATAGGCTATCTTATTATTAATAATAAATAATGTAAATAAACACTGTATTGTAAAAATAATATAGTTTAAAAAATAATACAACTCGAAAATAATGTTTTAATATAATTGCTTATTTTAAACATATTCACAAAAAATTAATAGAATTTATTTTATGAAAAATTTTACCTAAATTAATCTTTCCTCTTTACAAAAAACATACACAAATATTTTCTTAAATATGATATTAAATGAATAAGAAATTTCTTCGTTATATATATTTCTTGCTCAAGGTATACCACCTTTAACGTGTTACTGACGTCAGATATTCAAAATTTACCTACGGTAAATTATCAAACTATGGTTCGATAGCTAAATAAGCGTGTTACCACTTCCATGCATAAAGATAACGCTAGGACCAAACCGTAAATCCTGCAACACCAAATCAAAACAATTGATACGTGCCCACGCGGAGCGCTTGCTCATCAAAATAATGGCCGAGAGCCAAAATTTGGGTCGGACTTCAGCTACAACCGACACAAAGCGTAATAACCTTTGTACAAAAAGAGCTATATTTGAGGATACTGTCCATGTGTTACGGAAGTTATATACCGGCTTGGAAAGTCATCATGAAAAATATTTGAATAAAGTGAATGCATTGTGGGGCAAAGAAGTCAATGAACATTTAAAAATTCTAAGCCGAGAAAAATGTGTGAATCATAAACTGTCAATAGAAATAGGATTTAGAGAGTAATTTTAACCTTTTTGAATCCGTTTAATAGTAGCTTACCTGTATGTAATTGATCTCATTTCCTTTATCGTTACAGGTTGAGTTTTGTGGCGGTCTTTATCTCGGTTTTTCACTTTAGATGTTGAGGGTTGATCTCTAAGAAAATTATCCTTTGTGAGAGCCTCCTCCATGTTCTTTATACGAGAGGCGATTGACGGAAATGTTTTTTGGGTGGTTATCGTTATTTAATTTATCTTGATCCCAATCACTATTTCTATGCTCACAATTTTCATCCACTTTCAATCTGCGATTATTCAAAATCGAGAGTAATTCGTCATTAACATCACACACTAAACTCATAGACCGAGGGTTACCTTTAGGTCGCAAATTTCTTCGTCGAATTACAGCAGTTGGATAATTTTCTTCCAGGTCAGGCGCGATATTCAAGACTCGTCGCGGTCCAGCCGCCAACACGTCGTTCGCGTTGCTACTAAAATTCGTCGCACTAATATTCACTTCGTTATCTGCACAAAATGAAAGCCGTGGGCGCGGCGATTGGCTGCGTTCCCTTGTGAGACTTGAACCTCTCTGTTTTAAAATCGGTTTTACCGGCGCCTCGCATTCCGAACCTGAGTGATCTGATGTCCGCGATCTAAGAAGTGACGACCTGCGAGAATTTCTGTCGTCTTCGCTCAAATCAAAACTAGAAGTAAGTCCCTCTTCGCCAGGTAACCTCCTTGAAGATTTGAGAATCGGTTTCTTAGGCAAATCAAAATCATGATCATCGAATTCTGTTAATTTTTTTTTAAGAATAGGTTTCGGTGTTTCCGAAGCCAAAATATCAGGAGAAGGCCTCTCTTCCGAGAGACTCTTCTTTTTCAGGATCGGTCTTACAGCATCCTTATCCTCTTCCACGATCTCGGCCCCACCTGCAGCTGCCAGCAGCACAGCTTGAGCGATAGAAACATGAGAAGAAGTAGTACTGCTACTAGAGCTTGAATTAGATTTCCGTTTTAATATGCCTTGAGGCTCCGGCGAACCGTGGGATACATCATCATTTAAATGATCTTCTTCACGGCTCATTTTTCTTTTTAAGATACCTTGTATTTGTCCATCGGGAGATCGATTTCTCACTACATCTTCAAGAGAAGATCGTCTATTCTTAAGTATAGGCTTACAAGTATCGGAAGAGCCATTATCTGCAAATGATACTTCTGGACTACAAGATCTTCTTCTTGCCACTTGAGACTC
>JBAIZZ010000103.1:0-64356 GCA_037355905.1 Heliconius aoede | reverse complement strand
TTTATGGCTATGCAAGTTTGACAATTTGTTAACTCTATCTAACGTTTGTTTTGTCAAAGCTGCTAAACTATCCATTTCCTGGGAGAGCCGAGAACTTGTGTGTGTTCTAACGGTTTCATGAAGAGTAGACATTTTTGAGGAATCTTTTAAATTACTCAATTCACTTGCATTAGTTTCCACAGTGGAGTTAACATTCAATATAATTTTGCTAGGTAGTTTTGCTGTAGGATTTTCAATCTTCGAAGAACTATCTAAACTAGTCAGTCTTTTCTTTGAATTATGATATTTTTCACTATCTTTTTGAGCTCGTTGTACTTTATCTTTACGCGAATGTTCTAACTCGATTTTCACCTTTTCGGGACTTCTACGTAAAGATCTTCCTCTTGGCAATTCTAATTTAGATTTCGTATTATCTAATTTCGTTGTCGTTTCCTTCATAGAATCCTGCTTAGAAGGCGATACAGAGTTATACGTCAATTTTTCCGGGATTCTTCTAGACAGTGGTATGCAGCTAGGCCTAGTACTCGTTTCAGAACTACGTCGCTTTTCTGGTGATTTTGGAACAGATTTTATTGGACTCGCCTTATATCCGAAATGTAAATTTACATTGTTTTTTGTTGATAACTTGGATGGCTGTTGTAATGTTTCATTCTTGCCATGTGGTGTTTCGATTGATCGACGACTTCTTGTCTTTGTGACAGTTACTGCAACAAATGAAAAATAAAATATATTAGGATTTGTAAATAGGAGAGAATATTATTGCTGAATGTGAAAACCATTTTCTAGTCATATGACATACGATATATATATATATATATATATTTAACAATGTTTTTTTTTCTTAAGTTTTCAATAAAAAAATAATACACTAAGTCACTAAACTTATCAAATAAAAATGATGACACAGTTATGTGGTTAACATTTCACAGTATTTTTTTATAATATCAATGTAGGCAATATGATCTATAATTATGTGGAAACACTGAAGGCTGTGGTGTGGGCGGTTTAGAACCGCAACATACAAGAAATAACATCCACACTATATTATAATTAAGTATAGGTTATGTCAAAATGAATCTAAGCCAAAGTTCACTGTAGAAAGTATGAAATTGAATATGAAAAAACAAAAACTAACCTTAACATTGACATAAAGATTTGTTACAATTATTAACATATTATATAAACGATGCAATTCTAACTTAACAAATAAATAAAAAATATAACAGTTTAGACGTCAAAGACCTCTCGTCCAAGAAGTGCTTCTAAGAAATCTATCTATAGCACCCACAATTATAGAGTTACAACAGAATCTTATCGTGGCATTACGTACAATGTGGCAAAGTAAAACACCTTTTATTTTTATCTTACGACGCTCCATTAGTTAGTAATTCGATACAAATAATCTTCCTATGAATAATACATCCAGCAACATTAAATCAGAATTACCCTTTCAAACACTACAATATAAAGTAATAAATTAAAGTTAAATGTAATATATATTTATACAGTACGTACCACCACTTTTCAAATTTAGGAATTACTAAAACATGTTAAAATACTAGCGAGCCGCTTGCGACTTCGTCTGCTGGCGTGGCTGGCGTACTTTAGTTTTTAACATTAATATACTTTTAAAAACGATACCTATATTGAAAAGCAAAGCCCAAAGCCAAATCAATAAAGCAGCATTTATAACAATTTTGTCGAAAAACATTCTTTAAAATTATATAACTTTTTAATAGTGAAAACTCGAATTTAATACCATGCTACAGTTAAGTTAAATAAAAACGTATATTTATTGTCTTGGTCAATAACGGCTAGAGAGCACGTGAAAAATTCTAGTTCGTCATTGTGTTCATAGAATTCATAGAAATGGAATGACCAAGGTTAGTTATAATATAGTAAGTAACAAGATCTACTTGTATAAAATTATGTTATAATATAATAATAATGCTAAAGTTTTAGCGAATATTATACAAATTTCAAGCTTATATTTTACTACTACCCTCTGATGGGCCCCAAAATATTGTGGAAAAAAACGATATATATCTATGTTATATAGGGGATTAAATTTAAAGCATTAACCTATGATGCTTCAATATCATAAATAAATATTCTATCTTAAAAACGATAACAATAGTTTCGTTTTGGCTTGTATATAAAATACATAATTAGGTATATCCGACTACGGCCGTGAATGCCGTGGTGGCGCAGAGACTCAATACGCAGTGTTTCGAGAATTCAGTTGAAAATGGGAATTTGAAATGTCTTAATGAGAACGCTTCTAAAGCAGTGTAACTTAATGTAGGTATAACTAAGTTCCTGAAGGCGACGGTGACCCGCAATAGGCAGGCCGTCCACCGAGGCGTCGTAGTAATAGTTGGTGGAGAGGGTTTCCGCTGGGTTTAGTGGGTAGGATCAGATAGACCGGTGAGTCCCACAGTACCACCTATCCATAAGGCACTTGTTTTCCGTATGGGCGGTCTTCGTAAATGAATTTCCCAGCGATAAAAAAAAAAGGTATAACCAAGTTACTCTGCTTTGAGTACAATACAACGTGAAGCTTCAAAAATCCAATAAATACCGTAGGCTCTTTAGTTCTATTCATATGTAGCGTTTAGAAATATCGTCGAAAATAATAAATAGAATATAAACTTTATAGACTAATTGTAACATTTTAACAAAAGGGACAAAATTTGACAAAAGCCAGACCTAACACATTGTACGGCCTACTTTGATCCCTTATACAAAGGCAAATGTAATACAGGTGGAAAGTTCGTGTAGTATACGCGACGTTGAACTAGCAGCCTTTGTGTTTTGTGTTTAACTTTAAAAGTTAATTTCTGAAAACTTTTCATATTCGTCATAAAAAGGCCTCACAATTTGTTTTTAAATCAGCTTCACACTATATCCCGCATGCAGCAGGTTAGGCAGAGGGCATTACATGTGGAATTTCGGAACTCAACGCCGCGCTTTGTCTCTACACCAGATCACATAGGGATGCGATCTGGTAGGGATGTGTGCAGGAGCACCACTTGCTTTAACGAGTTACAAGTTGATATGTTACAGAGGCAATTTGCAAATACTATTGGTGCTTGAAATGATACTTCAGCGTTGCGAAGATTGATGACACAACGTTTGAATAATATGAGGCAAATTTTGGGTTTATAAAACTGGAAATTTTCATCGTTTTACCCGTATGTTGACCGATGTTCAAAGTAATGGGACTTTCCGTGAAACCTAAGTAAACAAAGACCTTGAGAGTCCTCGTGTTTTGTTATACAAATTAGTAGTACCTGAACAAATTAATAGATTCTATCCTACCTATTACGTCTGTTAAAATTTTTTACTATTGTAAGCCATATTTACATAATTTTGAAATCGTGTAGGCGACAAATTAATCTTTAAAACGATTTCCGATAATATTACACGAGATGTGTTATCAATCTATTAAATTACTGATGTCTTCACACATCAAAAAAGCCAATAATTATCTGTTAATCTGAAAGATATCGTATTAGATAAAACTAAAAATATATTTAGATACGATTAAAAATTATAATAAGCTAGACATAATAAAAAGGCAGATATAATAATTTAGGCTAGTCGTGGTGCCGGGTCCGATGCCCACTTGAAGAAATGAAATTATCATAATTTCATATTTTCGCTCCGGTGACAGGATAAAGCACGACGTTGAATTTTGCCACTCAACAATACCTCCAGAATTCGGTGGTAAAGGGGGAACGGAAGCGTCGAAATAGAAAAATACAGGAGTATCTTAACTCTAGGTTTCTACTTCCTAGGGTCCCTCTGCCTACCCTGCTACGGTCAGGATAGTGTGAAGCTATAAAAAAAGATGAAATAAAATATACGTATACAACAACGTCATTGTCCCAGACAGCTGTGGTGAACCCGTGGACAAACAGGGGTGAGGTCGGAAAGCCCGAGATCAGAATAAAATATCATTTTTAAATAACTATTCTATTAGTTACTAGTAGTTTAAACTTTTTATGGCTTTTGAAAGTTAAAATAAATGAATATAATATAAATGTTATGTTATTACAAATGGCAACTAAGTTAATATCGCCCTTGACCTGGCATCCGGCGGACCGTAAAAATCAATTTGAAGGCAATTAAACATGATATTCTAAGGTGAGAGTAAGTATTTTATATTTTTAATGAATATATACTATAATATTCCTACTAATATCTCACTATCCTATCTTATCTAGTCCTATCCTATTATTTATGTGAATGTGTATGTTCCTACTACTTATTAAGGTGAAAGTTTGCGAGGGTGGATGTTTATTCCACTTTTGATTTAGATGAAACTTTACAATAATATATATTTTACATCAGAATAAGGCATAAACTAGTAAATTACTACACTACTAAATTTATGTAAATATTTTGTATTATTTAGAAACGAAAAATCAAAGCAAGTGACGCCACGTTCTTGTAGCTAGTTTAATTATATGTGGCAAAAACAATGAAGACTTGATAGTTTTAGTTCAGGAAAGAGTAATTAACATGCGAAAGGTTTCGTCTTACATAACCTACGATGTATGGTTGGTAATAGTTACCAAACTAAGACGACAGTATTAACGTATCTAATAGAGTTCTTTGAAGCGATAATAAAATAATTATATAACTTTTACGTACTCTTGCTTGAACGACTCCTTAGTTGATTTGAGAACCATGAAAAATTTATGTTAAGGCAATACAATAAATGTACAATAAAAATATATATATAAATTGAAAGTTACGATGGACGAGATGCCGGGCGCTTTATGTTCTTCCTTCTACAGCAGTAATAGGAAAATGTTGGGAGATAAAATAAATGGCATTTTCGTTAAAAGCTAAACAAATATATTAAGCCGTTATGATTATTTTAGGTCGTTTTGAGTTCGATTCCCACTCGGGGGAATGAATTACTATTTATTAATATGTTCATTTCTACGCTCTGGCACTAAGGCGAAGGGCCCTGCGTTGAGTTCCGTCATTCAACACGCATTGCCTCAATAACTTCAGCGCAAAATGTGGAACGGAGTGTCTTAACACTAGGTTCCATTCAAACTGTTATAAAAAATATTGTACACTTACTGCTAAAAAAACCGACATTATTTTGTTTAACATTTGGATTTGCAAACGACAGTTGATATTAGCAAACACCACATAGCTACACTTCGAGGTTCAAACATACGTACATATATATATAGAAGGTTATTCAGAAAAACAAATCATATAAATCAATACTGTCTGTATTTTAAATTATTATAAAGCATTTTCTCTCTTCACAATTATTCATACATTCATCGAGTAATTAATATATTATTCAGAAGTATTTATAATACTTTTAAATTACTTTACTCATGTTCCTTGGATCTTTTTTGTTCACATAAATAATTATTTGTCGAATGAACTTAGTGATTAGAAATAGAAGACTCTAATTAAACATGAATAAACTAATTAAGAAACTTTATGTACATACAATTATAAACAACACTTTTCAAATTTATAATTTGATTATAAATTATAATTGAAATCAAAGACTTTGTACTTTATATAGAGTGATGAAAGTAACGATCTAAGGTCAACGGCTACCCCAGAATCCCTGAGTAATGGGCCCAATGACATAGGGTCGCAGGTTCGTAGACCTCCAGAGGATAACGACCCTGATTATAGCGTTGCAAAAATAATTTACTGAATATATTGGTATAAGTATTACATTACATCAAACACATCAAAATAGAAGGTGTAATATGTCATTATAAAGATTATACAGTGGTGGACGTCCTCACGAAATAATCTATCTGATATGGAAGTTGAAGAAGTAAAACCAAATATCGTAACGTAGTATATAATTTTTAGTGTCTCAGATTCATCGCCATTTGCGTTCTCTTCTATTTTGGCTATTGCAGTTAATTTAAATGTCATACATAGCAAAAATAACTTAACAAGATTTATTTTAAATTTAAAAGATATTAAACGATTATTTGAATCAAATTATTGTTGTTACATACATTGTTAACGGTTAAGTAAAAAGTTGTTAAATAGAAAAAACACAGGAGATAAGTAGGTACACCTAATAACTGAGGTAGAAAATATTAAATTATCTGTTTTCTTAGGCTGCAAATATCTTACTTCCATCGAATATAAGGAATATACTAAATATATAGTTTTAAAAATAAATATAAAACAGAGACTGATTCTACATTGTTTATTTGGAGAGGTTTGGCAAAGTACTGCGTATGTAAGTACAATCATACAAGTAGGTAGGTTGCTGGTAAGAATTTATTACTTTATTATTACTATTGTGGGCGGCGGTGATCACTTACCATCAGGTGACCCGAACGCTCGTTTGCCTTGTCCTCTCCCATAAAAAAAAAAAAAAAAACTATACAAGGAATAGAGCGTGGAGGAGAGAATATAAGAAACGAACAGAATATAAGCAATGTGAATCAAAACTTTTATTAAAAATTGTAAGCTCCATTTTCCTTTTAAATTGTCACAACTTAAAGCTTGGTTTAATCATTTACAAACAAGTTAATGCCAGCGTTAATCTCATGGGCGTCGCGGGCTTTGAGATTACATTATTCACATTAATAATTATTTACATTGCAAACATCAAATATTTTCGATTTATGTAACGCCGCGACAAAGTTACCTTAGCACAAAATCAGATTAACATTAAAATAATTCTATGTGCGTATTTAAAAATGTTTTCGGTTTCCCGACGTAGTTACATACTTCGTGGCATTGCATTTTGCCACATAAAATGCAAGGTTTCTGAAAATAAACGTAGTCCCTCATGATAATTATTAAAATATTAACAAAGTATCAATTTGTAAAAAGTAACTTATCTAAACTTTTCTTACTACGGAAATAAACAATTTTCATATCTAAAGCTTTATAAACCAGTTCGAATTTGTAAAGCTTTTAATGTAACAATTAAGTTTGACGTTATCATTTTACCCATTTCCAAAATGAAGGTTAATAAGTTGGAACTCTTGTTTGTGACAGTTGAATGTGTATATAAAACTCAAAATTCCCATGCTGTAGGACTTATAAGTAAATAGATTATGTACCACCATCATCTTTGAAGTTGAAAAATTTGTAAATAGGTGATGAGGCGCAGTGAGTAAATGTCTTATTATAAACGTAATAGTTGTAGGTTGTTGGTTCGATACCCTTTGGGGGTGTTAAATTATTCTCAAATTCTCGCTAGAGCAAATTAAAATAACGTTAATACCCGCCACTCATCACGCAAAGTATCAAAAATCTCGCCAGAAAGTGGAGAAAGGTCTGCACCATAGGTTATCTCCGCTGATTCTGTTATGCAGAAAAATGTTCAAATTCGTATTAAAGAAGACACGTGACCCCAGTGTTGAACTCGCCTAAAAGGGTAATTGATAGTGACTCTAAAGCTTAGACATGATTTCCGATGTATTCATTTCCCTGTCAAAAATATATATTTGTATTATAGCAAGTATTTATGCTATAACTGGCTCGTAATAACAATTGTTCTTATTATAAAAGTAGAAAGACACTAAACAAATTAGCTTCACATTGTATTCCGCACATATGGTAGGCAAAGGGAACTTAGTGTTATGACACTCCACTTTCCGCCGAATTTTTTGAGGATTAAGGTTAGCTTTATGCCCTGGTGTCAGAGTAAAATAAATAGAAATTTTACTATCGCGGGCATAACATGCAGTTGATAGCTATATGGACTACAATTTTATAAAAATATGCAGTGAAGCTGAGTAACGATGAGTCAGTTTGTGACCGGTTTCTTGATATTATTTCTTTGCAATTTAACTGTAAAGTTTTATTTCTACGTTGGTAGTAGGTACTATGGCGGCATTTTGTACAAGTTTTTGTTACTTAAATTCTGTTTAGGCGTATGTTTAATATTTAAAAAAACTGTCTAAACAACATGGTTACAGTTTCAAATACTTTTATATGCTTTGACGTTCCCCAGTTTAGACAGGATGAAAATAGCAAATCATCTCTGTAACAATATTATTCTATATATCCATCCATATAACCAAGAATCAAACACATTACATAGCTATCCTAGTGCCAATAGAATTAGAATAAAGTTGATCTGCAAAAACTGTTTATTTATGTAATCTAACCTACATTTTCAAAAGCCAGTGTATGTAGGTTAGATTAAATAAATATTGCGGCAAGTCCTGGCACAGAGGCACAGCGTGAAACTGTAAACGCGACAGGTTGTGGGTTCTATTTCCACTTGACCTAATGAATATTTAATATATTAATTTCTTCGCTCTAGTATTGTGTTTCGCCACCAATCAGTGCCTCCAGTATTCGGAGTCTGAACTCGGAAAATAGAAATGTCTTAATGGGAACAGAGTGCCTTAACAGTAGATTACCATGTTCCCTATGTATATAAATATGTCTATATATATCCCTAAGTCGTATGATATACGCGGAATACAGTGTGAATCTTAAAAATAACAACAGCTTTGTAATAAATTTTCTAATTTATATAAAGTAATTAAAAAATAAAGAGTAAGCGCTTCTCATTTTTTTTCCTCCACAAATTCTTTGTAGTAAGCTTTACGTCGCTGAAGCTTTATAAAAATCTACCTGCAGAGTACTCTGAGAGAGGGGAGAGGATTAATCGTATTAAGCCGGACTTAGTGTGTCATAGTGCATAGGTAAGTTACTTGAAATGCCGTAGATTCAAATTTGGAGGTTTAATTAAGTTCTGAAAGTGGAATTGGTACACACTTTTTACACAAATAATGTAACAAAAGTGTGAACATGTAACATAGAGCTATAAGGCTTGGAATTATTAAGCGAAATGACGTCATTTCAAATTTCTTGTGGCAATTTTTTTATACAAGATATAAAAATTATTTTAAAGTGTTACAACAAGACATTAAAATAGTAAAAGCAGATACTAGCACAATTTTATACTAACAATAAAGCCAGTAATTAGCTACCTAATGTATAGCAAACGCTTGCTTAAATAAATAAACAGCTCTGTGTGATGCATCTAATGGCCTCAACATTATTACCACTAATAATTTATTACATGTTTACAATCAGTTCCTACAGTGTACAGCGTTAAGCTGAGAAAGCTTAACGCTGTACCCCACACAAACCAGGTAGGCAGAGAGATCTAATAACTATTAGAATTGAATAGCGGAACTCAACTTCGGGCTTTTTGCCTAGGTAACAGACAGACCCTACTTAATGTTTTATGTTCCTTCAATAGAAAATATTTATGTACTTAACAAAACCATAAAATTTGCGCTTTTGTTTTCCAAATACTATATACAATATATAATACTATAGTACAATATATGTCGCAGAAACCATTTAAGGGCGAACAATGAAATTCTTAGAAGGCATTAAACAAAGATTACTTTTGGTAATACCACCCGCGCAACAAAACAATCATAATTTGCGATAACGCGTTTCTAATAATAATAACCTACCTGTAACCGTTTGTACAGTAAAGAGGCTTGCTTACAAGTTTAGGATATTACTAACCACCTATCACCAAACATGTGATACTAATTTAATTTAATGTTATAACAGTTCTAATTAGTTCTACATGTTACAAACATACATATGTTATTTTGAACGTGCATAAAAAGAGGTAACTTAAGGGAGTTCTTAAATATTTGAATGTATGCAGTAAAAGCGATATAATTGTTTTTTGGTTCATTCCAACTCAGGGGATTTTTTTTTATTTAGATAATTAAAAGTATTCTATAATAATTAATTATTATTAAAGCAACGGGATCTGATGAAACGGAATTGTAGGCAAGGAATGAAAGGCAATAGAGGCTCAAACATGCTTCATTTATCGCCTAATGAATACGAAGCGGCGTCATTAGGTTGAAAATATAAATAAAACGATCGCATTTTAATTTAATTCTTCTCCATTCAAATGATACTAATAAAATAAAGAGGTAGATTTAAATTGATATTGTTCGACATTTTAAGTCCATTTAGTTATTTTTATTAGCGGTTTTTTATGACTTAATGCAGCATATTCGAATGACGTATCAAGAAATCTTTTGGTACAATATTTTTAAATGTTTTTTACCTCAAAGTTTTAAAAAAATATACCGAAAATCGTTCTTTTATATTGTGTTATACTTTAAAAAAATACTTCTTGAAGCTATGGAGTTAATTAGTTTATTTTGACGTATGTGCGTTTGATATTGTGTGACTTAGGCGCATTTATAGTGTAAAATAATGTTAAGAACAATAATTACATATAAAATATGCAATCAGAGATATAAATATATATAATGATCAAAACTATGTAACACCAAGCACGACTACAAAACTGAGGTAGTATTGTAAAAACGTATAAACCGACAAATTAAAATGACTATGTAATGAGGCTCGCGCATTAATTTTCAAACTATATTCAATTTTCATGTACATTATATCAATTCGTTAAGTTAAATTGTACAGTAAATTATTCTGTAGGCAACCTTCAACAAGGTAATACAATTAAGGGTATCGCAGTTGACAATTTTCACATTAAATTGCTAGCTTAGTGAAACACAATTAAATTGTATGTTGAAATCAATTTCAGAAAGTATATAATAGCAAGGCACGCAGGACGAATTTGAGGCGGTCGTGGCGCAGGGGCACAAGCGTGTGATTGTAGCACGATGGTTGAGGGTTCGATTCCCACTTGGGGAAATTTATTATTATTCATTAATATTTTAATTTTCTTCGCTCTGGTACAAAGGCAAAAGCGCGTTGAGTTACGTCTTTCCCAGATTAACAAGCCTCGATAAATCGTGTCCGTTCCGCCAAAGTGCCAGAGTGTCTGAACACTAAGTTTCTATCTATCCTGCTATATATGAGATACAGCATCAAGCTGAACTAAACAATATATGCAGAGTGTATACTATAATAACAGCATATTAAAAGCTTCGTAAATTGTAAATAAGTTTTACGAAATAACATATACATTTCACAATATTTTTAAGTACAGCTGCGCCAAATGAAGTTTTAAAACCTGCTGTTGTATATTAACATACTTGTAACGTTGTGAATATAAAAGTCTATTACTTCATAAAAAGTACATTTTTAAACAGACCTCTATTTTTATTTCTTATATAATCTTTTTAATATTTTGTTAAAAAAATTTAAGTTAAAATAATAAAAAAAATAATTTATCATTTTGGAATATAAATTATTGATTTAGTAGATATTGCAGATTAAGTAAAGAGCAAATAGACCACTACCGAGAATTTTATACGCATACATCAAATTGGACAAACTTTAAAAATAATAAAAATTCAGTAGAATGATGAATACGATAAGCGAATATTTCTAGAAAAACAACTTCTAGAGACTGTTGTTGGGTAAGCAACGAACTGTTGTTACACAATCAAATACAAATATCCCAGTTTGTAGGAAGCAAACGTGCATGTTTGTCCTGGGGTTAGTATTGGCAAACTTGTTGTTAAGACGGCGTTACTTTCGATAAACAGTGTAAAACTTAATTGTGATTAAACATTATTAAGAAGACTATATTTATAATGCGGATTCATCCAATATTAAGAGGCCGTCGCGGCGCCGGGTCACAAGCGTGTGATTGTAACGCGAACTTTGTAGGTTCGATGCCCACTCCGAGGAACAAATTATTATTTATTAATATTACACTCTGATATTAAGGCGGGCAGGCGGGTCGACCCTACCACCAATATTGTACAGTATCTACATTAGATCAGATGAAATAATAAAATTCAACTTTAAGCATATTATGCATAATAAAACGCTTAAAAACGCTAAATGTAGAGTAGATTATAGATTTAGAATCTCTTACAAAATGCAAGCGAGAAAATGCATATCCGGAAGATCAAAGAGTGCCTAATAGCAAATTTATAACATCCGTTCATTTAGAGCGAAGTTGATAATGTTTGTTGGCATTTATTAGAATATAATTCAATACATTAATGCAGAACGTTTGAGTGATATATGAAAGAAAACAAAAACTTGGCACCCCAGACTGATCACTCGGACGGACACGGACATGTCACTCCCATAAATAATGCTGATGAATTTTTGGAATATAAATTAAAATACGCTAAATAGAATTGTTACAAAATGCCTTCAGTTATTTAAGAGATTCAGAATCATAAATGAAATACTTTTATTAATTAATTAACATAAAAGCTCAGTAACACGTAAAATTAAAAGTGGTTTTTGCGGTATTGGTTTGTTTGTGGAGCGATTGATTGGAAGATACGAGATTAGTATCCGCAAAACCGATGCATCACATACGTCCGTGGAATATTGAAAAACAAGCAAAAAAAAATTAAAACGTCGAATAAGAGTTTTAATCGATGGAAGCGAGGCCGAGTGAGCTTAAACTATTTTTAAAATACACCTACTTTGGATAAAAAAATACACGGTTTAATAATAATTTACCTTTGTTGGAAATAATAAAGATCCTAAGAATATTTTGAACTGCAAATTAAACCATATAAAATCATCTGAAAAATACGAATAAAATAGAAATAATAAAACTTATAACAAGAAAGATTCATACATTATTCATATAAATATAATGACTTGTTGGTTATTAAGTTTCCAGTTTACATCGTAGGAGTTTATGGTGTATGGTATTCTAAAATAATTGTTAATGTGAGGCATTGACGTAATGATTTGTTTATTACAGTTTCTAATGTTATAGACGAGTTTACCGATCGTTTTGTTGTTTTCAAATAGAACACAAATAACATTATAGCCGAGCATGATTTAGTATCTTGATATTTATAGGACATCATTAAACTATTTCATTATTAAACATCATATAGAAATAGTTTTTTTTTTTTAAATTTATTTAATATTGAGGAAACCATGGTGCAACGGAACCGATTGACTGTGGGCGATCTAAACATGGGATAGTTAATAATTATATTTAAATCTGTTATCTTTCTGCTCTGGTAGACGAAACGCGGCGTCAAGTTTCGCCTCTCAACACCCAATGTCTCAAAAATTATGCTGATGGGAACGAAGTATCTTCACACTAGGTTCTCTCTGGTGAAATCAAAAAAGCGTGAAGTTATTTTTTTATATAGGCTTAATAATTTTACTGATTGACCCTCTAACCTGAAATACATTAAGTTCTTAATAATAGATTACAATTGCGTGACATAAAAGCTAACACACTATTGATAATCAAAGAAACGTACAACAATAGCTTACATAAACATGTATAACTTATAAAAATAAAACATATAATGGTGTTTTAATCACCAAACTGTTGTCTGACATTGATGCTGTCTGATTACATTTATAGACAAAATATCTTATCTTTTTGAAAACTGTATTGTATGAAATATGATGTTTCTACGGATTTATTATGGATTAACTAATTCTGTAACTAATTAAATAAGGTAATCAAGTATCGAACATCAACTATTTAATCTGAACAAGATGTGGGAACGAGAACATTCTAAAATTTATCGTTTCAAAAATCATAACATACGATAGGGATAACGCATATATCCACCAAATAATCTTATCTGAAAACGTATCTTGCTTTATCATACAAACGTATACACCTTATATTGTATAAATATTGCAGCCATCTACGAGAACTGTTAATTTCATTTAAAGTTATATCGAGTAAAAACAAAGAATTAAAGGTTATTATTGCTACAAACACCCGAGCAAAAACTTATAGCTCTTTGCACTTTAGTGACGCAAGACTTTTGCAGTTGCTTTTAGTTAAATATTAAAACGTGACACAAAAACGCCTCATGATAAATCATTATGACCGACTTAACAGCAAAAAGCATCTATTTTTATTCACTGCAAAACAAAATCCATAGATATATTAAGAGACATGCATGTCTAGAGCACGAGTGTGTAAAAATAACAAAGTTACAACTTACTTTAATAATATTCAAAGAAAGTTTATTTAATTAATAAATAAAAAATATTATTTCCTTTCCACAAGAATCAATTAATAACAATCTGACCACAACTCCCGGTTGTATTTGACAGCTGATCGACATAACGTAAACAAACTCACCTTATATTACTGTAAACATAATATTCTGGCATAAATTCACAAAACGTTTTTTCCACTGTTAAGTTTCTAAGTCAAAACACTTTAGAACATGCCAGATGCGTTTCGAGGGCATTAAAAATATCACTCCCGATATAATTAAAGGGCTGCAAAGTAAGTGAGGGCGAAGAACGTGCGTCTCCGACGACAGTCGGTGGAGAACTGACAACTGACTACCGAGTACGGTGTGTAGAGAGCAAGGCGTGCAGCCGTAGAAATAAGACGATCAGATGAGAGAGACGTGGGTAAAGTGGTTGTGTTATGGTATCGGAAATCAACGGAAATGTATATTACCTGTAGTTTATGACGGTTCGTCATCAAGAAATTTATTCGCACTTCGATTCTATGAGATATATACATGATAATAATTTTATAGGACGATGGGACTGGTAAAAACATTTTTGTGGATGCTAGAGCTGTCCAAATAATATTTATTATTTTTTTTTAGATTCACGCTATATCTTGCAGGGTAAACAGGGAAACTTAGTGTTAAAACACTCCGTTCTCCACTCACCCCCGAATTTTTGTAGCATTGCGTGTTGAGAGACGGACCTTAACGCCGCCTTCGTGCCATAATTATTCATTCCCTGGAGTGGGAATAGAACCCACAAATCTTGCGTTTAGAGCACAAAAATATTTGTTTCTCGAAAATCTTAAAAGCTTATAACATTTTTTATTTTAAAAAAATAAGTAAGTCAGATCTACTTGTGCAAATGAAATTCATTTGCATTACAATATTTTTGGCGAGGATCGACATCTAGATACTTCGATAACGAGAGTTAGCAACTCTATCATCATTTGGCATATATACACTGAACCGAAAGCAATTAAATTCGAATTTATAAAGTAAATTACAAAAAGTATCCATGTAATTTGAAAAATTTTACACTATATAATAATAATCAACATCATCAGGCATAATTTTTTTCATTTAATACGGAAGATAAGTATTATATATTAATATTTTTAAAAAAATCCAGTTCATTACTTTTTAATTTTTATTATATTTAATAACGGTTTATTACCAATATTTAGAATATATTTAAACAAATCGAAATACATAATTCAAAGTGAACTTTCAATTTGTATTCAAATAGATCGGCAAGTCTATTTATCTAGAGTAATGAGATCAAAGCTTTGCAAGAGAAGAGATTGTTTCTTCTTTGAAACTATCTAAAACTCGTCTTAGTCCTTCGCAAAAACTTACAGGACTCTTCACAAAGTTCACCGATTGATTAAAGAAAAGTAATTAGTTTCCCATCCGTTTCAACAAACAGTATATGAAAATGCTTTTCGCATGCGTGAGTTGAGACGGCAGGAAGACACCCATTTTCGAGAAAACAGTAAGTATGAAACAAAATTTAATATTAGTTCATGAAATCTAATAAACACTTATAAACTATTGTGAGAAACAGAAATAGATTTTGCATGTCACTATAATTACTTTAAAATGAAAGTTTAAGAAGAATTGTAAAGCTCAAACGAATAGCAACCACTTCGTAGATCACTGCATCAAAGTCGGTATTTCAAGGAATTTCTTTAATAAATAAAACTTATTTCACGTAAATAAGTTGAGGAAATATAAATGTTACAGTAAAATTGTGGCCAACTAGCTATCCGGCGCTTACAGGACCGGAATGCCGATTGCAACTAGAAGGATACAAACGTGTCTAGACAAGAATAAATCTGCTTCTAAGCAATAACTTGAAATATTAGGAAAAACTGCAGAGTTTGTTTAAAAACGATGTTTTATCTCTTGAATGTTATCTATAAAATCTAACAAGTTCACCTTAAAATTTAAATATATTAAATGAAATTTACCACGAACTAAGCTTTCTAAATTAATATTACAGACACGTTTGTCGAGTGGCATAATACCTGAATTAATTCAAGCTTTGTTGCAAAATTATATAAATTTAGGAAGGTACTAAATATAAGTCAAAAAGCTCATTAAAATATGAAATATTATTCATTTTCATTTAGCTATGTTGCTTTATGCCGTAGAAATGGTTACACGGGAGGGTCGCGACGATAATTTTATTTATCATCAGTTTTATTTCTCGGTGGTTTACTCAACTTGTCAAGTCAATGTAAATTGCAATTAGCGTCTGCGGCTCGCGGCAATCCTTTTGTTTTTTTTTTTACATTTCTATACTACGGAGTTTTTTTCATGCCACGAGGACAAGAATGCAGAAGGCTTCGGTGACCATCAACGAACTCATGTGCGCCGTACCATTACAGAAAAGCGGGGATCATTAAATGTTAAACTATTTACATCAGTTTTAAACTTATATTTCAATGGTTTAACGTCGCAATTTTAGAGAACTTTATAATAGATTTTTTAGACGGTAATTTGCGACATAATGGATTAATTTACCTAACAATTAAAACAGTTGCTTACACGATATACTATAGATGTCAATTATTTTTTTAACAAAAAATCTATTTATAAATGAGGAAACATATACAAATTTAAGTAAGAGAAATGTAAACCCAATGTTATGTAGAGCTGCATTCCCAAATGAACGAGTATATCAGCCGAATAACAGAAATAGTTCAGTAGTCTTGCAGGTACGCCTAGCCAATTCCGAATGCCCGGAGATAGCAGCATTAAATTTCCGCTACACAAATAGTTTCTATTTGACCAAGATCTAGAACAAGAATCCAAATTTTTAAAATATCTATCTTTTTTCTATGTGGGAAAATGTACTTATATAATGATTTACATATAAGATTACGGATTTCGGACAAATAATAACAAATTACAAAATTTCCAAGATAAATTTGTCATGAACCATTTCGTATTATGTTATCAAACAAGCCTTCACGCCTATACTGCCTTCTAATGAAATATATACCCTATTAATTTACACATTTTTAACATTTACAAATAAAATCTACAAGTATAAATATACCAAAGTAAACATAACGAAATTTTGTATTCTATCGATTTCTGCGCTGGAACGTTAATTAAAACCTAGATTTTAACCTACCTTTTGAAATAACCAAAATAAATTTAAAATCTTTTAAAGTTTCCTGCAGACTTTAGGCTTTGAGTGATGAATTACTGAAAGCCTCCAAGTAAACAAGATTTAAAAGGTTCACCTAAGTATAGTTTTAATTACAGACGGGTGTGAACTGTGATATTAATTACAGTTTCTACAAGAACACCGGTGTGAGTTTGTTCATAAAAATAAAAGCATAAAAATATATTATATAAAACGTATATATAAAATACGATGTAGAAACTAGCTGCCTGGCTGGTTCTCATAGAAATATCTATGTGTGCTTTTATTAAGCGAAAGAGCTCATTCTTGTATATTTATTGAAAATAATGACACTTAATATTAAAAACCATGAACAAGGTTGTAAGTATTCAGAAGAGTTTGTGTCTAATGCAGAAGAGCCGGTAAGAGCTGCATTGAGTCAACTACATAATATTGCCTATTGAATAGGCGTATAAGTTGAGGCGAACAAAGGATGACCCTTACTAGTTTCATTACATTTCACCAATTCGTATAGGATAAATATACGTAAGCTTTTTGTTTGTTGGCATACCTAATGAAGATTCCCAAATCTATTTATACGTCAATAAATACACAGCTTCACGTTTTATCCCGGGGTAGTCAGAGAGAATGGAGCGCCAAACGCTACGGCCTATACATGTCTCTTTCACTTCCTCCATCTCTTCATCAACTTCTTCATACATGCCCTCCGGGGGGCCCTCATGCTTTTTACGTGACCATCTTTGATACTGTGTTTTCGAAGGTCAAGGTCTCCCCCTACCTTTCTTGTCACTTAATTTTCCGTCAAAAATCTTTTTTGCCATTCTTTCATCACTCATTCGTTCGACGTGTCCAAGCTGAGCACGTTCTTCTTCATTCTCACCGTTACATTTCCACCGAGTACCTGCCATTCTGTGTATCTCTTTATTGCGGATTCGGTCAGCTAAGCTGACTCCGCATATCCCACGAAGACATCGCATCTCCACGGCATTCTTTTTTCTTTCAATCTTCTGTAATACCCATAAGTTTCGCTGCCATTGTCGTTTGGTAACAGCGTCGGTACCAAAACTGCATTGTTTACGGCCAAGCGGACAGATGTGTTCACGTTTCGCCGTCTCATCAATGCAGCTAAGGCACCGTTAACCCTGTAACCGGCGGCAATATGCCTTTCCACATTCATCTCGTATCTTCCATCTTTACTGAACATACTTCCCAAATATACCACTTCATTCATTTGTTCTAATATCTTACTATTTACACTAATCTTGCATTCCGTCCTTTCTTCATGTCATATTCTTTTAACCTCAGCAGGCGCTTGAGACCATCATGCCACAGTGTGACACACTTCTGGCTGCTAACGGGATGCTAGTGGATTCGATTCCCGTTCAGGTGAAATATTTCTTTCATTTCCCCTATTGTTGAGAACAATAAAGGCGTTAAGTTCCGGCACTCAATATACATACACCCACTCCATCTTGGGCGAAAAAAAAGAATAGAATTCTTAGCACTAGATTCCATCTGCATACCCTGCTATAAGCAGAATAAAACGTGGAGCTTAAAAAAACTTTGGCACCTCTTCTTTTATAGATTGAATGTCTAATTTTAGTCAATCGTCGTCGTTAAAATATTAGGTAAGCCAAATATAAACGTCATCCATCTTGTAATGTTCAATTTGACAATTCTATATTTATCTTACACGAATATAGTCGTATTTAGAAGATTAAATAGCACTCTTCCTTTTAGCGTCACACAGTACCCCACAATGCCGCGATTTGCTTCGCTATCAGAGCGAAAATATTAAAGTATTAAATTATATGTTTACAATAACTCTCTTCTGTCACTACGACTGGCCTCACTCATTGTTATTAATTATAAAAATAAAAATAAAACAACGCCATGACTAAGGCGAAGTGAACACAAGTCATTTAGCAAGTCGGCTATGTTTGAAAAGAAGGACAGGCCCGCTGAGTGAATTATGTAAACAGTGTGGATAACACGTTTCATAACAAATAGTGTAATATTTACATATCTATATCATCTTAAGTATAAAATGTAGGCATAGAGAAAAATTATGGCAAACAATTTTTTTGTATTTTTTAGTTTACTTTGACTAAATTGAATTACTTTTATCTCAATAATTCAGGCCGTCTTGGCACAGGTGCATAAGGGTGTGTATGTAACGCGGTTGTGGTTTCGACCCCCACTCGAGAGAATGAATTATTATTTAAAAATGTTTTCATTTCTCCGCCCGCACCAAGGCAAAAGCCCGGCGTTGAGTTCCGCCACTCAACACGTAATTCCTGGAAAAAAAACTACCTGCCTACCATGCTGTATGCGGGATACAGCGTGAAGCTGATTTATCTTAATAATGTAACAAAATTATAAGGTTAATATTTATTTCAATTATCACGCCAATAAACTATAAAGTTTTAATCCAATAACCTCAAGATAGATCAGGTCTTTGAAGAGATTCGAAGAACGATAAAAGACTTTTCCGAATGCTGAACAGCATTATTGAGTTTCTAGTTTAGTCAATACCAACGTTGCAGAGAGTACACAAATTATTGGAATTTTCACCACAGCAGCTATACCCAAAGCAACGTTATTATTAAGAAGAGTTTATGCGACATGTTCATAAAATAAGTAAATACACTTGAAAATTAAAAAAGAATTAACTTAACTACTTAAATTCACTCGAACAAAAATAAATATTCATAATACGTATGTATTTATTCAATTTGAATTATTAACACTGAAAAAAAGCAGGAAGAAAACTTATTTTGCAACGCTATTTTCGTCTCTACCTATACAATTAGTTGAAGTCAAAACTTTCAATTTAAACCGGACGTATTTATAAGCTAAACGGAGTATGTTTATTGTGAACGTTCCGCAAATAACTTGAATGCTAATTCGCCTTATTAATCTTGATTCGTTTAGTTGAGAATCCAGTCTATTTGCGATCTTATCTACGTAAGTTGACGTGAAATATTCACGTTATGTGCTATCAGAGTTATTTTTCATCGCCAAGTATTTTACATTTTGCAGTGTAGATAGAGTGTAGTGTGCAGAGAGATAGCCTAGAAAAAGATTAGATAAAAAACATGAGACAGAAGATCTAAAATAAACATTATGGGTTGAGTGGAGGAAATGGTTTCCGTCGAATTATTAATCGAAAATTAAAAACTTTCAGAAAATAAAAGCTCCCGAATGGATAGATGTGGAATTGAACAACCCTCATACGGCGTTATACATAGATATGTTTCTAATTTAATTTACTACATAATTTATAACAGGCTATACAAATTCCAAAGAAAGAACTATGATTTTGTAATATGAAAAAAAAAACAAGAATATGAATCATTTGTCTATAAGCCACCATGCTGGTGCGTCAGATTGGCTATTTAATAAGACTAGGTTTGACCTTAGTAAAAGTTTAACCCACCCACTAATATTAAATAGTTCAATATGCGAACGTTAAAAACCCGCACTACAAATTTATACCTATACAATTCCATAACATAAAGCAAAACTATCAACATTACAATGATTGTAATCACGACAAATCTACATAAATAATTGTTTTAAACTGTCAATGCACTAACAAATAACTAAAATGTTACATGAATAAAAGTGTAGGTACTATAGAATTCGCGGCAACGGTACTTACTAGGGGTCGACAACCGGCCGCGAAGGCCATGGGGGTGACGTCACGGAAAATAATACCATGCTAAAATGATTTAAACCTTCCCCTTTTTAATAAACGTGAATCACTATATGAACATTTTTTCTCTGAATTTCACCTTTTATCATTGCCCAAAAATATTGAATTACAGTCAATTTGGTTAACGCTTTACTAAGAAATAAAATATTTGAAGTAGTTCAGATTTCATATTAACAAACCAATTATAATGGCACTCTACAAACTAATATAATTTAATACTTCTTTAAGCAAGCGACCTGTATAATAGCTATTCGTGAATTAAAACGAAAATTGTATATACATACATTATGTAAAAAACATTTATATTTTAAATTAACTTACACGTTTTATTACTTAATTAAGATTAAAATAAAAAGTAATAAATACATTTTAAATGCCAATCGACTACACCACTGATATGTTGCGTAATTATAAATTAATAAAGAAACTGATTGACCACAAAAAGAAAACGTTACGTCGAGACGCGAAAGCTACCCGTTTTTTTCTTTTTTATTTTACATAAGTTAAGCGAATCCCCAATACATAAACTGTGTAACTTTTTAAAGTTTAATGGATTATGCAAATTGAATAGCCACATGCAGAGTATACATAATCTAATTCTAGTTCGGTTATTCAGAATATTTTATAAAAATAATATCACATAAAAACGTCTAGACGACTACGTTGTTTTGTATTTTAAGTAAATTTTGTACAGTGATTTTGACAGCGCGAATACTTTTGAAACTTTGCACACAAAACACTGGCTAAATCAAAATAAAAATGTACAGAATATTCAATATTGTCGCTTATGTGGGATTACATAAGTTCTTTTATTTGGGCCAGACCGCCGAACAATATCCTCTCAGCGTTTCATTTTAGTTAATCTCGAACTGGAATGCATCCGTTCAATATCGATCCAACTTTCGCCCAGACTTTGGGAGTCTGGAGACATCTCGATATCTTCATACAGTTTTATGTTTGTACTTCTAAAGTGGCACGGCATGTCTTAGTATATAGTGTTTTAGATTAAACTTATAGGTGCTTAAATATAAAAAGAAATTTATTCAATATTAAGAAATCACATAATAAGTAGATATATTTATACAAAATGCATTATTGATGAGAAACCGGAAATCATTCATAGTTATATTTGGCTATGCACATAGCGTGTAACACATTTCTTTGATACAAAATGTCAGGCCAAATTTATACGGACAAAGGTTACGTGATCAATATTCAGTAAGAATAATTCGGAGATTTTTTTAGCTTCACGCTGTATCCCGCACTTTTGCCCGCTCCTAGTTGCACATATCCGCCAACTGTGGAGGCATGGCGTGCTGAGTGGCGGAGCTCAGCGCCGCACTTTCCCCCGACACAGGAGCAAAGAAATAAAAATATTAAATATTTCATTTCCTCAAGTAGGAATCGTACCCACAGCCTGTCGCGTTTACAGTCACACGCGTGTGCCACTGCGCCCCGACTGACCTCTATTGATTGACACTATACAAACAAAATTTCAATAATACATAATGCAAAAGCTCGTTCTCGGAAGCCGTTAACGGACAATATATTTGATAAGTTCTAAATAAACCGCCTCCGTTCGTATTCAGTTTAAATTACCATCGCATTCAAAGTCGCGGGCTTCACACGAACACATCGCAGTTCTATTTCAGACTGGTATAAAATAATTAATTTAAGAAAGAGCCGACTAGATTGAAGAACGAGGGAATAGAATTCTTGGTAACTAACGTCAACACTTCGAAACTAATTTACTATTATTCTATATTTACTGGTATGTTTTTCTACATATGTTTTTAAAAGTTCCATCACGTGTATTTAAAGGAAAGCAAAAAGAATTTTTTTTGAATTTACACTCCATACTACAACTGATTTTAGCTACTTAAGACTCGTATTTATAAGCCGCTGTCAAGTCTAAGATCCATCTTGAGATCCCGTTTCCATTAATTTACATTATGATTGAAAGTGGCATCTCTAGATCGATTTCAAACTTGAGAGCAATTATTAATATGGGTACAGTATAATAATTTTACTAAAAATTACTTGAAGTCAGACAAATATTTTTTTAATAAGGGAACACTATATGGAATTACCTATAAAGTACACAAGTATATAAAAATTTAATGGTACTTTTATATAACGCATCAACGTCCACGTGTAGAATGGATAATGCACTGAAGTGTACAGTCGAGGACACATTTTTATTATCCGAGACGGCCAATGCCTCCCCCTCTACACCCCGCATCACTTCAGTTTGCATGAAAGCGTAATGTGGAAGAAAATAATTGAATTGACTCGTTACCGTCGAGTTCGCAAAATTGCACCTAAACCGGCGGGCGGGACTCGACAATATTTTTGATAACTAAAAATATGTGGCCATACACACATATTAGATAAAAAGTATTTTTTTTTTATATTTTCCCAGGTGTAGCATTTTCTTTCTATAGTATTTTTAATTATAAATTTATAATATGATGTAAAGCTATGTATTTGCTATTATTTTAATATCTATAGACCATTGTATTAAAAAGTTTCTCTTACTCGGAAACAGATAAAACTTACAAAAGTAATACATGCACATCTACATTAAATTCTAAAATTTAAAACAATATACTCAAGCATTTCTGTCCATACGTTCACTTTATGTAAGCTAAAAGCATCCGATGCTCGCCGTAGTAACTTTACACCGCATTCTAGCACCAGTCAGCATTAGCATAGCATCTTGTATCACGATTTATTGATACACTCAAATAAATAGGAAACAACGTTATAAATACATTACTTTACGAGTGTGTAAGGAATTCGGAACACAATATTATTTTAACATAGTTAGTTAGAGTTGTTTCAATTCTTATTCTATTATCACATTACAGAATCAGGATTTGTTAAGACAAATATAAAATTTTAAAAATCTAATCAAATCAGCTTCGCGCTGTATCCAGCACACAGCAGGGTACTCAGGCAGATGGAACCTAGTGCTTAGACATCCGTTTTCGCTGAATTCTGGTGGCATTGCGTGATGAGTGGCGGAACTCAACGCCGCTCCTTGCCTCGACACCAGAGAAAAGAAATGGAAATATAATTTTAAATAAATACTTCATTTCCTCTAGTGGAGATCTAACCCACAACCAGTCGCGTTTACAGTCACATTTTACTCTTCTGCGCTACGACCGGCATTAAAATAAATATATTTCTCTAATTAAAGAATTCGTTTAAAAAAAATGCTTGAAATATAATTAGAAACAACACAACGTATTCAGTTTCAGCATCTTCACGCCGTATCGCATGCAATTGAATGAAACCTTGACAAGTTTTACATCGTATCGCTTTTATAAAAGTTGTTTTCATTGACACACTCCGGCACAATGGTTCCGAGTGTATTGTATCACCGCTAAATAGCAAACCGCAAAACAATACTAGGGTTTAAAGCAACAATACAATTCGCAAAGCGCATCGGACAGTTGCAGGCGCAAACCAGGTCACCTAGATCCAAATGCTGCTAAGGACTTAACGTACTCTACTGAACGATATACGACATCATTTTCGTAAACTTTTTAAATGCACGCGACGTTGTTGGTTTCCGTAGGGAAATACATTAATGGTTTAATTTGCTGGAATTTAATTTGAAAACAAAAAATATATAAAAATAAAGGAACACTATCAAGTAAAATGATGCTTCACTATAGATATGATAATTTTGTTGACCCAGATCGACTGACAGGCAACCTGACGGCCATAGAAGGTTATTCATATCTAGACATAATTATCGATTACGTGACACGGGAATATTTAGAGCACGTGTTTTGGATACGTGTTGCTTTTGTGAGGGCGTACACCATGTTTTATAGACTATAAACATAACATACATCCGAACCAGCATACGAAAGACATAAAACAAACATTGAAAAAATTAAAAGCCACCGACACATAATTTATGAGGATTTTTTCGCTAAAAGGAAGATGCGAGACTCGATTAATTACAAATATCTAAGAAAATTGACTATACAGGATGTCAAATCTTCCCACGTCTTGGTAATGAAAACTGTAATTAACTGTACCAAATTATATGAAAACTACGTGCTTTCATTTTTTTTTTCATTAATATATTATATTATATGAACATGAATCTTGCAATTTAGTGTCCACATAAAGTTTTGCTCTACTTTCATCCTGTTAATGTAATAAAAATCACATGAAACACGTTGCAGAACGCCCCCATACCTCTCGAGGGCATCTTATATGCGACGAGCTGCGAACGACTGCTCGTTCCGTCTAAGAAAAGGCTAGAAACGTAAAACTTGTACGGCACTTTCCCCAGTGACCCAATTCAGAAATTGAATGAACTTAAAGTCTTTATATAAACGAGTTAACAGGTAACATTAGTACCGGTTGTAACGAAGAAAAAAGGTATTTTCTTTCAGGTCTTGGTTAATAGGTGGCTTTGAGTTCTGAAAGTAAGCACGTAGTTCAGGCGAAAAACGGATTATCATGACAGTAAGTTCTCCCTGCCTACCCAGGAAATACAGCCAAATTCTAAATTCACCTCATTTTGTACTGTGACGGTTGTTTGCCAGTTATTCAATAATTTTCCCATATCATTTATCATTTTTGTTCGATAATGTGCTGTTGCTGTCAAAAGTTTTTTTTTTTATAAAAGTAGATGAAAAATGTTCCGCTGAATAAAAAGTTTTCCTTATAATAATTTCTGTTTAAGTTACAATGGCTTGTAAAATCATGTTATCTTAAGCCTTGTAATTTTCTTTGGGAGATTTGTGAAATCAAAATGTATGAAAAAAGAAACAAACAGCAAGTACACTAATTAAAGAAAGAATGACGAAAGGTTATTAACGGTATAGCTCTAAATGTTTGTAAACCCATAAAAAAGTATAATTTTTAGAAACACATTAAGTAACATTTCCTATAACAATGTTACGGTAGTACTTAACCATTGTTGACAGTGGACACTCAAATACATATCTACTACAACAGACATGTATCTGAGTGTCCACTGCCACAGGCAGGTATGTAGATTGACAATTAGGCATAGTTGATGTAACCTACATATTTAATGATTTAGAATATTGTAGCAACGTGTATCTTACTACCAAAATTAATATAATACAGGATTAAGGCAATTTTAGTTAAATTCATTTTATTAATAATTTAAAAAAAATATATTGATAAACAAAAAATAAATACAAATGTGATATATAAAATATGCATACACTTGCTATTCTTATGCTTGCTGACTTATTGCTGACCTTATAAAAACTTCTACTATGTACTGCTACCCTGGTAGTGGGTTCGAATTCTAATGGTGGAGCCATATTTATAGTATTGGACATCCCATGATTACACAAAACGTGTAATGATTATGCCACTCAGTACACTAATTTAAATTGTTCAAAAAACGGAATAAAGATTCATAAGTTTTTTTTAAGGTACGCTACCTTACAAAAAAAGTTAAAAGTATATTAGTTAAGAATTAGACGTACCAGGCGATCATCTCACGGTAACAATATTGCAATTTTCTTATAACTGTAGTCAACAATTAATGTTTATACCTTTCTATTTTAATACAAGTCAAACGATCGAGATGCACGTTGCCACTAGGTCAATTATTATTAATTTGATACAACTTGCTCCATTTTACATTAGCTTTACACCAATTAACATTAATTACTATAATTTTCTAAAAATTGTTGCATTTGGATAAAATGTTTATATTTTAAACAAAGTATAGAGGAACACAACAAGTCTTATTACAAAGCACGACAACTCACCCAATTGATAATAACACCTGCATATCAACACAAGAAACACAATCCATGATAAAAGTATGGGACCGTCCTGCACTAACACCGCGTCCATCATAGTATCGAGAAAACACATCATAGGAATGAAAATAAAACTGGGAAATAAAACTTCCTTTGTTTGTGATTATGTGGGTAGACGGGTCGATGTCACTAGCTGACACTAAAGATATGCGTCGAACGCTTGGCACAAGCGCGAGAGTTGCGATCCAAACGTACGAAAAACCGGTTACGAGAAAATTACAAAATATACTTCGACAATTTATGTTGACAGATTAGATGAAAAATAAATTATTTATCTTGTACCGTCACATAGACAATTATTTAATAGTTAACTTTAAAATATCACTTTTCATTGTGTTTAATATCAAAACTTATGGTGTTCACCATATAAAGATAAAACAAAAATTGTATGCTATTCACGTCTAAGTTAAATAGTACATTTGGTGGTGTCATGGGGGAACCCGATAGAATCCCACTAATCAGATAAGCGCGCGCAACGAACCCGAATCGTCGACTGACCTGCGCCGGCGCACGCGTGCTAACATCTGTCGGTGTATACTTGAATGATAACAAAAATAAAACCGCCTCCCAAGGAGCAAATTAAATAAAAAAACTATTAGAGATGACAAAATAGTGTAATAAACCTGACATATAACCTGTCGAACCAGTGAAGTAACAAGATGCATATTCATTAATACAGCAAAATCGACAGTTTCTATTTTCCGAAGAGAGAAAGAGAGAACTTTGTCATTTTTTTTACATACTAGGAAAAATTATTTTTAATTTAAATATTCTTTCTAGTAATATCAATATATTGTATTGTTTCTTTATAAAATAAATAAATGTCCTTTTCCATAAAAAAAATAATAATATCAATATTTTGAATTTTATAATTATAAATTAAGAGAGAAAACATTGAGGCCGATCGTGGCGCAGGGGTTGGGGAACACATTGTGAGTTCGATTCCCACTCGTGGAAATTAAATATTCAATATTTTTATTTCTTCGCCCTGGTACAGAGGCAAAGCGTGGTGTTAGTTCTGTGTCACTCAATACACAATGCCTCCAGAAGTCGGCGAAAATTGGGGAACGAGAACAGAGTGTCTTAACACTAGGTTCTCAGGTTCCCTCTACCTGCTATGTGCGGGGGACAACGTGAAGTTAAAGAAAAATCTACATAGGAATATTTTTTAATTTAGTCATAAATAACACTGAAGCATAGCAATTAACTAGTCACTATTAAAACTTTTAAACACTACATTTTACAAATACAGCATATGATAATACAAAAATTTATAAAAGTTAAATGAAAAAGAATAATGAAGTTGATGAGGCCGTCGTGGCACAGCGGCACAAAGGTGTGACTGTAACGCGATGGTTGTGGGTTCGATGGCCACTCAAGGAACTGAAATATTTAATTTCGTTTATATTTTCATTTCTTCGCTCTAGTGTCGAGGCATAGGGCGGCGTTGAGTTCTGCCACTCAACACGCACTGCCTTCAGAATTCCGGGGAAAGTGGGGAACGGAGTGTCTAAACACTCCGGTGTCTAAGCACACCTAGGTTCCCTCTGCTTACCCTGCTGTGTGTGATACAGCGTGAAGCAGGTTTAATTATAAAGTTGTTATAACCTAGCTCTTTAACTTTGCTTAGTTTACCTCATAATAACAACCCGTAATTTTTTCAACACCGTTCAAATATTACTATAGCAAGATACCAATAAATTATTTTATTACCGTAGAAATAAATAAATCTATTTTAAACCAACCTTTAATATATATACAGCTCGTAAGAGACAATTTATACTAAATATTGTAATAAATAAGAAACATTTCACTAAACATATTTAGTCATGGTGTATCCAGACACGTGTGGCGCTTTATTGCTCTCACACAAACTTCAGTTGATTTGTTTTATCAGTCTACTTTCTTTCAACAAATTGACTGTAAAATAAATATAGCATCATGATATATTAAATATCAAATTTGCTTAAATTTTATATAAGTTAATTATTTTTGATTTTTCATCTTTAAGATGTAATTTTACATATTATGTCTCGAATAGTGTTTATTAATAACAAAACTTAGTTTTATTTTTTTAATTATAAATAATTGGAAAGAATTATAATGAAAATCTTAAAAAACAAAAAATGTCTCCAAACAAAAACTATGGTTATATAATGCGAAAAAGAAATATAGTGTTATTGATATTCTAGAATTCGTCACCTTTTGTTTATGGCAAATATCTTATATAAAGCAGATATGTAAAGTAAAAAAAAATGTCGCCATAAATATGTAAGTACATAACTATTTTTATTAAGATGAACCACGCACTATACACTGTCCTAATTTGTCGAAAACCTAACGGGTGGTGAAAATTAGCATAGCGGTGATGCATGAAGTTGATATTAAAGTAAATGTGAACGCAATTACATTTGCAATGGTGTGTATGATCAACACGGGTCCATTCTCAGAAGAGAATACTACAAAAGTGGCACGAGCGCGGATCAAGTATGCTTTAAATATTTAAACTGCAATGTTGAAATACCTCTGCTGAACTTTTGCATTTCTCAGATTATTAAAAATGCTTGTTGCTATATTGACTTAACTAATGTAAGGTGGTACACGTGTAGTACAGTAGTTAGTAGGAACTTAACGTTATATATGTATTTACTTATGATTCAGATTTTTTTTCTAAGGAAATATTTTTTATGAGTATAACGCGACGATAGTGGGTTCTTTCCTACTCAGGGGCAAAAAGCACGGGATTGAGTTCCGCCACTCGAAAATTCGACGGAAAGCACGGTTACGGAGTGTCTTAGCACTAGATTTCTTCTGTATAAGCGGGATACAGCGTGAATCTGTTTTTTTTATCTTATCTTCTATCTATCTTTAGTTCTGTGACAACATTATACCCGGTAAAGTGAGCAAGGAGCCCCTTTGATATTCAACGAGAAAGAGCTTAAAGAACACAACACAAGTGTTATCCCACCTTTACACTTGACGGCGTATGTACAGCGTTTGACTTTTCCAAGTTTAATCGGCCCATTTTTAAATATCCTTACAATAGTTTGGGAGGACGAAGAAAATTAGGTCACATTGGCTGAATAAAAATCAATAAAATGTTACAGTAGTGACATTATACAAACACTGGAAAGCTAGTACTAAAATTAGTAAATATATATGTAAATAGGTTTATAAATATGCTATACATACGTAACGTTTGTGCTAAAGATCTGTGCATAGAGAATTCACCTTTGATATAAGTTTTGAACATGCCCTAGAGAATGGCCTTAAATATTCTAGTCTTGTATTGAAGCCTGGTTACTCTGAACGGGAGAGGCCTCGAGGGAAATCTAAATATTCGTGTGTTGTAATAAAAATTATTTTAATGGTAACAGACGGTGCTATGATTTTCATTTAATATTTGCACTTTAATAAATGTTTTTTATGGGAAATGTTAAGCTCTATTTTAAATTAAAAAGAAGTGTCAAAATTATCCGATATATGTATACGAGCAGACGTAGGTTCACTGCAAGTTCTGATTATTCTAGAAAATTCTAAAAGTCAAGGTAAAAACTCAAGTAAGGAACTAAGAATAAAAATTATAACTTAATTATTAACTTGCTTTTTAATTGAAATTTTTAATTGAAATGAATGCTTTAATAATACAATTTAATAACAAGAGTTCTCTTTCGTAATAGACATTAAGGTTCTTCTTAAGTTCAGCATTGTAATTCTTAATCCTAGTATAGCTGAGTAAAGGTCAAGAACGCAATCCATTGTCCTTGCAACAGGATAGAGTCCCTGAAGAACTAATAAGCGCCGACCTTGCTGTTATAAAATGTTATGCAACACACAAGTAAAACAAAAATAAGACTGTGTTCCTACAAAATGATATTCAAATTGAAATGTGAAACAGCAAAGGAGAAGTTTAAAGCAACATTACATAGGAATTTATGAATGGACTCTTCGCGAAAAACAATGTTAAAATTCAACAAGGTCGTTTTTGTTGTGAAATGTTATCGAAGCGGACAAAATTTCCTTTTTAAGGACGAAGGCGAAGAATATTCAACAACGTTTAACACTTAAAATAGAGAAAACACGATATGATATTATATCTCGTGTCTTAGAATATCAAGTTCAATTCCGTTATCGTTATTCCACATTTTATACGTTTTTTAATATGATGTTGCCAAGCATCTCCTTGGTTTACACATTTTCACATGATCAATTATATAAAAACTTAATAAAGATACAGATTTTTAAGTATAAAACTTAATTAAGGATATAGATGGAGTCATTGGACTTAGCAGGACTTTATTGCGGTTGTTGCTGTGCTCATTACATTGTGGTATAAAGCGAGAAACCGGGAGGTAATCAAGGTTCATTAGAAGCTAAGATAGGAGGAGGTGCGTAAGCCAAGCCTGAATCAAATCTTGTTTACAGGCTACAGAAGAGATGTTTTTATAATATTATTTCAATTTGAAAGTAATGAGAATTTAATTTTAAAATAATTACTTGTTATGGACATAAACAATACTTAACATTACAGGAAATGGTATGTAGAACAATACTGCATGAGATTTTTAAACATGAGCCATCAGCATTATTTTTTATGGACCGAATCGTACACGTGTATTGTTTTCTATTTTACAAAATAAAAAACTGTCATTCATTAAATATTTCATATTTGTAGACGATAAAATTATTCCTTAATAATTTTATCGACAGGCAATTTTTTAAAATTTCTCTCCTATCATCAATTCATTTCTAGAGCGTGTTTTATGATGGTACAAGTAGAATCATTTTGTATTTGGTGAGGGAAAGAGGGCAGCTCGGACAGTGAAGGCATTTAAGCATTATGATCGGGTCGCAAGCCCAAGGTACTGCTCTGAACTCACTCCAACAACGCGATAAGTCCGACACCCGCACTATAGATCCTAAGTTGTATCTTATATTTGCAGGTAAGCCATAACATAACAAGATGAAAGTAATACAAGCCAAGAAAAATGCATTTAAAATCACAATGTTATATAAAATCTCTGATATCAGAAAATATTAATTAGATGTTAACCAAGCTTGAAGGTCTTGAATATCCTTGCTCCATTTACCGTTTGCAAGAGGAATATCATTTATATAGTCTTCGGAATGGTGTTTCAATAATGCATTTTACCTGAGAACGCTACATTACCGAGCTCCGCCGGCATCAGCGCTACGTGTACCAATTTTAAATGGGTAGTTTGAATAAGTGTAGTGGACGTGTACTTGTGCATGATTACAAGTAGCAAGGATGTAGAAAAAAGGTAATAACAAAAAAGCTATATGAAAATTGTTAAAAAATATGGGAGGAAACCATAAGGTTTTTGATAATAGCCTTAAAAATGTTTATTAGATATTTTTTTTTATTAGATAATAAAATGAAGTACTGTGGATTTTTTGTTATTCGAAAACGTAATGGTGGTGTTAAAATACTTTCACGTTATAAGTTTAGATGTAATTAGGCATAATCTTTTTAAAATTTAATTTATAATTATTATATGTTATATAATATATTACATAAACTTAATAATTCAATGACTGAATCGCCGGCGGCTATATGAAACCGTACACAAACCGGTCCGCATACTAAATTAATATTGTGAAGCATTGTTTTACAACAATAACGCCATAACAATAAGTTAATTATAACTATATTTTTCTTTCAATATACAAGTATTACTGAGAAAGCGGTGGAAAGTGTTTTTATTTTTAATAAGAAGAATTAAAGAACCATATATTTTGATCTACAAATGATACAATTTTCTTGTAAATAAGGGTCCTTATTTACCCTTGATATATATTCAGTAAACAGTATAACCTTTGAAACGTCTAGTCTAGACTGGCAAGAACGAATTAGAAGTGTTTGTATTTTCTTAGCAATATTTTTGTTGGCTCAAATTTCTTGCTACATAAAATAAATAATAGAATTTCTTTGATATTTATTTGTAGATTAACAGAAGCTTTTTTGCTCAAATTTTTTATATTTCACTATATGCGGCAAAAATTTTAGAGCAAAGGGGCCAGCTACAAGGCAGTATATGTAGAAATAAACGATAAATATGCACGAAACATATGCGGTATGAGTTTTATCTTTGAGACGAATAACACATAAAACAAAGCCATTATTTTTTACTGACCTGAATGTCGAAATGAACTAAAATAATTTTAGATTTGTAGGTGGTCCCACAATATTATAAAATTAATATAGTTATTTTTTTTTTCAATATGTCGCGCTACAATTAAAGATTAACCCAAATAATTTATTATATCAATATATACATCTACCCTACATAATATCGAACGTTTGAACGTTCAACTAATAAATGGTTTGAATAAATCAGAAATTTCTACGCTGTATATTCACTCATCGAGGAGGGCATAAGTTGTATAATATCGGTTTAATCGTTTCGTCGTAATCTGTACCTGCGGTCAAAGTTACTTCGGGCACTTGGAGTGTGACAAACGTTTCATACACAACTCTTCCCTGTTTTATTGTAACTACGGGGACTATTAAAATCTAGTAACTTAAACTTGTATTGTGTTCGTTTAAAATAGATATATAATAGTTTGATAACTAAAAAGTAGTTTGCAATATGCCATTAATGCCATATAAATATGCCATTCACAACAACACTATTATATTCATTCAGTACAGCATTCTTTTACACCGTTCTAATATCAACAATAATGTTATTTAACAATTACAGTCAAATGGTAATTCAGCAAGTGGCGACTTACCGTCTACATCGTTGGGCTGCGCACGCGCATCGGCCCGCTTCGGCGTGCTCGTGACACGGGGTTGGACACGGCGGCATGGCGGCGTACATTCTGGTGCACGCTGTTAAATAAACAAATGTACATTATTATATGTAATTTCATTGTTTTGTGTTAGATAAATATAAAAATACTTTCTTGTAAAATATGTTGAAGTTATCTTTATATCGCTTATCATACACGGTTATTAAGATAGATATTTACAATGATGTTTAAGTGTAATATTTTATTTCCATTAATCCATTTTATATCTTCATATCTTACTAGGAATGTAAATATAAAATTAATGTATTTTGTATAATGTGATTAACTGAATATTAAATTTCTTTTGATATTCCATTCGACACTTGTATAAATAAGCATAGTATGAATTACGTTTCTATTCAAATACAAGTCAAAGAATGATTTTAATTTAAAATATATTTGTTTCTTTCTATGTTATTGATATAAAAAGAAAAACATGATAATATTTATGAATCACATGTTTATTAAATTTTATTATAGCTAACTGTTTGAGGCGGTTTTTACTTTTTAGTATTGGAGAAAATAAATAAAAAAATTGAATCAACAAAATTGAATAATATTATATAAATAGGTGCAATTTATTGTCACGAGTGTTTTAATTATACATTTTAGGTAAGAGATATGTACGTGCGTACGTATGTATAAGTGATATACTGACGATTAGTAATTGCCCTATCACATTTATCTAGTAACTTATTAATTATTAACAAGTAAATAATGAAAATAGAATTGAAAGAAAAGAACAACTACATAAACTAAATATTATTTAATGAACTAAATTAAGGTAAAACGAGAAATCTAATATCTCACCGGCTTAACCTTACTCTCTTTGAAGTAAATTCTCATTTTGATCACTCACTATTGTTCACTCATGAGATTTATGATTTGCTTAGCATAAGAATCAAGAGTTATTTGTGGTGACAATCGTTGTATCTAGTAGGAAAAAACATGGAAATTGGACATCAAGTAAAACAATAAAAATAAAACTTTAAATAGTAAATTTATTTACAAAAAAAAACCATGTAAAAACAACACCTATGATATAATAATAACTTGTTTCTCACGTAGTAACCAGGTGAGATAATTAAATATAGGAAGAAATAACACCACGATATATTAAATTACGAAACAAGCAATGTAATAATGTAATTTGATACTCATATCAAATTATTTAAAGCGGTAAACTACTTGTTACGAAACCTAAACCTAGGTCCGAGAGGGCAGACAGCAGCGTCCTTCGTAGAATAGAATGTTGATCTAGATAAACTTAGACAGCCTCCCACTACAAACTTGTCACACTAAAGCATGGAATTGATAGGTACAGCACGTTTAGTATTACAAATATAAATTCTATTATGGGGACTTGAATCAAATAGGATGAGATATTTCCTGTTTAAATGTTGTTTGACGCCAATGTGGAAAGATTGAAAAGCGTATGATTGTAGATTGACGGTTAATGACTTTACCGGACAGATGGTAAAACCACGCAAAATTTTAAAAAATCTGGGTAAAAACATTTTTGTGTTTTAAAATTAATGATTTTAACAAATAAGCTAAGAACAGCTAAGCTTATTACTGTAATACATATAGTATGTTAGTTTCGAGAGAGCGACGAAATGAAAATTATTCCCCAGATTGGTAATCGAACCCACTTCGAACAAACTTTGCAGCTGCGCCATGACGGAATCAATCTAGAATAGAATAAGAAATATTATATCAGTTAACGAGAAATTATATGATTGTTGTTATTGGCATGTACTGAAAACATGCAGTTTCTCGTTTCTCCCCAGTGTTTATCTATGCAGAGCGTGATAAATTAAGCATGTCTAGGATTATACAACTTGTAAGATGTGAAGCGTCACAAATTAAACGTATTTATGAGTTTCAAAATGAACAAATGTTTTCCTAGTATTGGAATACTTCGGAGTTCGAAAAATATATGATGTTGTTTCTTATTTATTGTCATTCTTTTGAATTTGAATAAAAAATAATTTAAGAGTACGTAGATTTAGATATTAAATTTTAGCCTTGTATGTTTAAACAATGAAATACGCCTAACGAGTCATGCTAAGATAAAAAAGATAGCAATGTAGGCAGTGGCAGCTGTAAAAGGTCAATTACATTATTATTTAATTTGTTTACAACATTTAAAATATAGTTATAGTAATAAACAAATAATAATTATGGTTAATTGCAATAATTCGTTTGGTTTTATAATAAGAAACAACAATGACATAAATAAAACTAATTGATTTTATATTGATATTATTACGAAAATAACAAAATGATTACAAAATATTTTTGAATAGGTTGATTTTTTATTCTCTCGCATTTTTACAGAAGTGCTTGTCCCGAATAGCAAAGTAGGCAGACAGCGGGGACTTAATTTTACGACACACCGTTGCCTACTTAGCACCCAATTTTGGATAGATTGAGTGCCGACTGGCGGAGCTCAACATCACGTGAATATTAAATATATATATATTAATTTAAACATTCTTGTTCCTAACCCACAACCATCGAGCATCATCAGGCACATCTTAACCATCTCACGGCACAAATATCACTAACCAGTAATATTAGTAAGTAATGAAAAAAATATTTAACATATTGTACAAAAAAAACTTCGTTGCCCTGATTCAAACAAACACTTCTCGTTAATCTGTTATATCGTGAAACCTTACACTACCAATTCCTATATGAGATAAATTCAATTTTATTTGGCAGCTGATTCAAATAAAACGGGCGACGGCGAGAGCGTCTTCAAAACCTCATTATCAGAATTTTATTTTAAGACTTTACTAAAGTTTTTAAAATAAAATTAACTAAAATGAAATAAACCTTTTCTTGTATTAGTACAACTTTTTCAAAGTAATAATAATGATCTTGCCAAACTACATTACTATAATCCATAAGCCACAAACTGTTGGCCATATAAGGTTCGATCCGACGAGGTTACCCCCACATCGTGTTTCCGAACAACCGACAACTGGATGTACGATAGATGTTAATTGGTAAATTATCATCAGTTCCCAGAATCCTTGATTAGCAGATTTATCGCTAGCTGGCGAAGAAACACGACGTAAATAGATATAAATGTTGGTTAGAAATATGTGAACATGACGTGACCACACAACGGAAGTAAATTGCAATATGAATGTTTTCACTGCCTTGTAGCAATTAATACAAGAAATCAACACACTTTCAAATATATATGTATTGTTTCACATGATAACATTACAGTTCAAAGGACTAACTAATTCATAACTATATGACATCACTGGTCTACAACTATACGAACAGAAATAAAGTGAAGACATCCAAGACACTGTAACCAGTTAATATTAAAAACACCGTTACATGATACAACAAAACTAAACTAATCGCCTGTAATTGATCAAGAAAATAAATTTGTTATTTAAAAAAAAACATGTTGTAATATAAAAAAAATATGATATATAACCGAATAAACTCAAGTTAATTTATAGCACAGACAGTGCATGCGCGTCGCGTGCGCGTCGTATTCGCAACTGGAGGTGCGCAAGCGTCGATGTCTTTCACTTGGTTTCGCAAAGTAAAGGTGTCCCCTGCCATCAAAACTACTGATGTTTAGATCTTAGTGTATAAGAAATAGTATAATATATAATTTAATGACTTATCTTCATAATAATAATAGGTAAGGGACGAAAGCATTAAATATATTGAAAATTGTTTTTAAAATCATATTATTTAAAAGGATTTAACATTTCTTTTCCAATTCTCATCTTTCCATACAGTTTTAGTAAAGAGACTGACATTAAAGTTCTAATGAAAGTTAAAAATATATAAGTAAACCAAAAAAAAAAACATATTATTTAACAAAAATAAAAACCTAACGCAGCTCGTAGACATACGTGCGGCCACGCAATTTCAAGCATGAACGGTATTTTTCAGAGATCACAAGCAATAATTATTACGACGACGAGCGAAACATGACACGCGAGTAAAGAAACTAATGTTATTTCTTATACACTTGTAATAGCTTATCGACGTTGCAATTCTTTAAATGAGATCTCGACAATTAAAATACGATATACAATAATATAGTAAGCAAAAACCAAATATTTATGAAGCAATAAAAATTTAAAAGCAATTATTGGTACACGTATAAAACGCGCAATGTTGTAACAACAGTTGTGACGACGAGAGACAAGCTGCTGCATTTTTGGTGAAAAAAAGAATAATTTCATAATATAAAATGGGACCAGATCGATGATCACATCCAAATACGAAGAGATCTTGCACGAGCAGAACGAGGTCGACCGCATATCGGCGTGTTCATACAATACAATACAATTAATATTGGTGGGTGCTACCAAAATTGGCGATATCGCTTGACCAACCTCCTGAGATGTCTGTATATTTAAAAAAAATAATAATGAAACTTGTTATATGTATATTTATTAAGGATAATATTAAATTTTGGAGTAGTATACAAAAACAAAATTGTGTTGCCTCGTTACAAAATGAACTAACACAATTAACATTAAATATATAGATTGATATAAAATATAGAATCATTTATTAAAAAATATATATATTATAAAAAATTTTAAAGTAAAACCTATCGTAAACGAAAACAATATCAATTTTAGATTGTAAAATAAATATTATATAAGTATGGAACATATTTTAAGTGCACATACTGATATTTACTCGAGTAATTAAACTTAGAATAAAATGTTTATATAAATTATTACTATAATTCACTTCATAGAGAGCTTCTATCTATATATATAAAAACAAATAACAGATAAATACCTAACACGACTGTTCACTGTGTACGGCAAAAATTAAATAAATTTCTACTAAAAAAAGAAAGATCTTTAAATTCGGTATTACTGTCTCGAACGAGACTGAGTAGATCATTGCAATAAATTTTACGTAACAACTTTAAACTTTATATACTGGTCGGTAGCGAAATACATTAAAAGCAACTTTGAAAGGATATAGTGAAAATATATTAAGCCGCTGTTTTAAATGTTTTCTTGAATTTCAAGTAATACAAATATTTTATCAATAAGTTAATTTCACGTGTTCGAATTAAGAGGGTGTCTAATTCATATTACACAGTATACGCGATGGTATGTAAAATCAGACAAAAATATAATACGCTGACAAACTAAATAAATTCACTAAAAACCAAAAATAACAAAAAAACATACACTTTTTATATATAGTAATCTTGTACCAAGTGAGTAACATAAAAATCCCCTCAGCAATACAAGGCGATTAAGTGAAGCTTCAATCATAGTTTACATGCGTTTCGTGACAGCCACATGCGGGGATGCTTGACCCGATTGCATGTGACATGTAAACACTGAATACGTCCGTTTGTCATACACATGTTACATGTTACAGGGTTATATTTATATTTTCAATATAATATAATAATTTTGGTTATAGAATAGAAACTCGATTTACCGGACTAATTGTTTTCACTTAGTCATTCGGATAATCGAATATATGGCAAAAGCTGGTTTTGAGCATATGTAGCCCAAAATATGTTATATATCCAATAAAATTATTGATATTCTCCAAACATAAGATTTATACATATATAAATTATTTACGCATTTACGTCAATCAAGTTTCCACTGTAATACAGACGTTTTCAATACAATAATTTTTATGGCCTATCGTGGCGCAGAAGCTCAGCTTTAGACTGTAAACGCAACAACTTGTGGGTTATATATTTAAATATCTTAATTTCTTCAAGTCAAAGCAGTGGAATGTGGAGTATCTTACGTATCTCTTTCTGCCTACCCTGCTAAATGCGGGAACGTGAAGCAAATAAAATATTTTTTCGGTATATTAGAAAGGGTTTTAAAAGAAATGAAGAATGTCAATTAATAATATTTTTTTATCTATAAGTAGTTTCCAACGTAGCACAGGGAACCTGAGCTCGACTGGACATATGCTGCAGTCGGTTGCTGGTTCGATTTAATTAAGAATTAAATTTAGACTATTTTTTGAAGTAAATTATTTTTGCGCTATTTTTTATTTATTTTATGATTATTTATTTTATGACTATTTTTTTGAAATTGTATGAATGGAATAATGAGGTTGTATTGATATGTAGATACCCATATGTCATTGACAAATGCTAACAAATTCATTAAGTTTCGTTAAATTATTCGGCTTTTTTAGATAAAAAAACAATTCATTGAATTTTTTTACGAGGAATGCTATTAAAATAACTATAGGCCAAGGTGTTTTAAATTTGTTTAATGTATCGCCGTCAAGGAGAATATAGTAAGAATTAAGACACAAATATTTGTAAATGAATTATACTATGGGACAGCCCGTAAACCTTATTAAAAAAATGTGTTAATGAACCGTCAAAAGAATACCTTGTAAAGAAACAAAAAAAAACACAACAGTAAAAAAACAATATAAAATGCAGGTTCTTATTACGAATTTGAACCTTAGACTAACCAATTCATTTATACATTCCAAATATAATTCAAAAAGCCTTCTATTCTATTGCCAAATAGGTAATAGAATAGAAGTTTTCCCATAACGACCAAATTAATTACCGTGGTTTATCTCGCCAGCCACGTAGAGGTGAAGGTTGTATGAACGAACACCTTATTTGGCGAGTTGTAATAACTAACGGGGAGTCAAGTTTAACAACATAGTATTATTTAAAATGAAAACGAGTTGACTATACTTAGTTGAAGACCTTCGAATTGTAGACCGAGAGACCGTGTGTAATATAATTATATTTTACAGAATGCTAATGAAAAAATTGTTACTATGGCCTACTAAAATAAACCGGTCGTATTGTTAATAAATAATGCAAAAATAAAATTACTTTTTCATATATTTAATAATCAAATATGCTCGCACTATAGTAGATCATAAATGAAAATTTGAATGAAATTGAGAAATCATTTTCTTTTAAATAAACCGTTATTTATTTATGATAGATGAAGAACCGAATCATATCTAGTATTTTTGCTCAATAAATATTGCATTTCCACAAGTGGGAATCGAACCCACAATCCGTCGCGTTCTTTACGTCACTATTGGCCTCACTTTATAACATTACTGCTTGTATACAATTATAAATAGGTACAAATGTTTGCCGTAATATAGCTAAATGTATTTTAAAATATAGCAAATTGTTTCTTAGGTGAAAAAGCTCGTTTATAATAGAGCAAACATTTATTTTTATTTCAAATACATAAAAAAAAATATATAATATAAGCACTTTTCAATTAAATGAATATATGGATACTGAAATATTTTTGAACATCATTAACGTTAGTAATAATAAATAAGATTATATAATTACAGTTACATAATTTAATTTAAGTATAACTGAAAATATTTGTCTTTTTACAATTAACATAATATAATTCAATGTGAAATTTCTATAATAAATAAGTAGATACATAATATAATAAAGAAAATGAAGCTTAATCAATATGCCACCTTATCATATCGCCCATGGCAGTACTTCCTCATGACTAATAGAAGATAAAAGGTTGCCACTGGAGCATTTACGATGAAATTGTGTCAAGTGTAATGTGTAGAGGGCAGCTTGTTAGCTGTAGACATATTCGATATTTATTTTTTGTTTTATATTACAAATTATATTGTATTGTACGGTAATTATCAATCAGCTGTGTTATGAAGAACAAAGTGACGATAAGAATAGTTAATTTTTTATTTCAATTTAAAAGGTGTTCAGTATTAATTTCCTTACAAAATCGAATCCACAGCTTCCACCAGGGTAACGAAAAAACATCGTTATTACAATATTATTACAAAAAAAAAATCTTAATAAATAATAATGTTTTATCAATTTTACATTCGTGTTTTTATAATCAAATTAAAGTAGCAGCTTGTGACAATGACAGGTGAAGTTACCAACCAACCAAACCAAAATGTGTGATAAAATTATATGGTAAGGCATTGAAAGAAGGCAATGTTATGAATAAAAGAACAGTGGGTACTGAAGAAAGGATAAATTAAAATGTATGTCTTAATAACTACATATTAATAATGATAATAAAATTATTTTTAGTTCTTTCGTTTGTTCTTTGTTAGGGATGGATTAACATAATAATTAATCTAGATTTAGTTTAACACACAATTATTATAAAATCTCCACCCTATCAGTTACGATTTTATTGTAAGTATAGATATCAATATGCAATGATCAAATCAATTTATAAAGTCAAATTCGAAATATACTTTATTCAAGTTGACTATTATAATCACTTATGAATCATCGAATGAACATATAAAAAAAACTTAGCAGCGGTTCAGAAGGCAGTTCTGCTGAAAAGAGCCGGCAAGAAACTAAACCTATACTGACACTATATGAAAATTAAACCTACATATACAATCTCCTTGTTTTCGTATGAATAGATTTTCTCTATACATTCTACATTTCCTATAATATAAAGATAAGATGATGAGTTGTTAACTATAAAGAGATTATCTAGAGTTTATAATTAAGCTATCTTCATAATCCGTTCACATGTATTGATACCCCTGTCCAGAACAAAGCCAGGAAATACAATACTACTTTCCCTTATGTGTAACTATGTGTTTGATTTTATTATAATGTCTCATATATAGAATGTTTGTATGCATACAAAATTATTTTAATAAGTTTAAACCATCTCATAAAATTAACGTTATCTGAATATCATAAAAACTTAAAAAGTAGTAAAGGAGTTGAAAAGTAGCCAGCTATATTGTCCTCCTTACTAGCTTTTAATATTAATAGTTTAAGTTCAAAGGCGAAGTGATAACGCGGAGGATTTAATTAATTTCACATTTTAAGTATCTGTAATTATATATTTTTAATAAACAGAGCACATCATAGAGCCTGAATGTAATATAATAATGCTATTTTTATTTGCTTACTATAGTAACAACTCTATCTATGTCCAAAAAACAAATAAAATTACTCACCAAGCTACTTTCTCCATTGATCCCATTTTCGACAAGAATATCTTCAAATAATATATCAGCTTCACAAGGGGAACAAAGATTACTGAGCAATTCACTGAATTTTTCTACTTTCCGAACACACACGGCACCTAATAACCCCACTTCGGATTTCACTAATTTTGGCACAACACCATGTTCATTTTTCACTTTATCAACTTTATTATTAGCTGTAGACTCTTTAATAGGAATGTATGAAATATTAGAACAACTTTTGAGATCCTTTTCTAGTGTCTTATCTCCTATCGGAACATTTGATTGTGTTTCGCTACTTTTATCTTCAATCAAATCGTTGTATATATCTTCGAATATCTCTTTTTCCAAATTACTAGACACATCCTTGTCGCCAAGTATATCATTCAATATGTCATCAACGTCAACACTCTTATCTTCGTCATTTAAACTACTTATTTTAGATTCATCAGTCAAAGATATATTTTTCTTTCTCTCGTCTAAATTTAAAAAATTATTTGCGTCAACAATTTTTCCTTTAGGACTACTAACTAAAAAATTATTTTTGTCTTTTTCAGAAATATTTTTATTATTGGAATGTTTAAGTTTCGATCTAATAGCACCAGTTTCTTTTTCTGGAAAATTTGCGGTCGCAATTTTCAAGTTTTCTTTTTCGTGGCTCTGTCTTCTGTTGGAATTTATTCGCTTATCTCTATCTACTATTTTGGCATTTTTAGGTGATTTATTTTTTTCATCTTCTAAAAGTGATAGTACGGAAGAGCTTCTATTGGTCTTTTTCGAAAACTGGCAAGAGTCTGAATTATTGGCAGCAGCAGCTCTAAGGCGTGACGTCCGCGTAGTTCTAATAGACACTGAAGTTGAGGCTGTGTTCAAATTTAATTCGGAGGAAGACTTAAGATTTGTTACTGTATCTTCTAAGGGCGATCGACTAGTTCCTTTCTTTGGACGTCTGAAATGAGATAAACAACATTTTAAATAATTGTATTTATAATAAACAATTCAAAAATATTTTCTTAATTTAAATAAAAAATATGTTTTATCATATTGAAATAAAATGTAACCCACCTCTCAGTCACATTAGAAGAAAATAAAGTCGCCGTTCTAGCTGTCAGTTGTTTCCTTCGCTCTTCCTTGTATTTCTGTATCCTGGCCGCTCGGGCCTCGTCCGCGGACTGGCTCATGTCGTCCCCCAAGTTCAGACGTTGTCACGAACAATTTATGTCTTCCCTGTATATTTGCGCGTCCTTAAATCTAGTTTGAATCTTGTCTAGCATTGCGACATTAAGCAAGTAGGGCGGAATTGTTGGCAGTGATTTATACAGGCTAAGGCTGGAGGTAGGCGTTGAGTCTCGTGCGGTATCTGAAATTCAAAAATACGATACATTACATAAATAGAAAGTAATTTGCATGAGAAAATTATACAAAATCTGATAGATAGATTATCTCTTTATCCTTTTTCTAAGTAAGTAAACAAATGTTCTCATAAAACCAAATGGTTTGCACGTGTGAAATAAGATCTATGTGACATCATTGTGTGCAACACGAGCGCCGGCAGTCGCAAAATCACGGAATAAAACAATACTGTTTTGGTTATCGCAAAGCGCGGATTGCGTTTCAAGCCACATCGGCTTTTGTTCCATTGTTACGCTTCTCCTGTCAACTATGGGAATGTTTTTGTTACGCATCATCGTTAGGAAATGGCTCATATTGTTCTAATTTGAGTTGCTTAGTTTTTATGCACTATAAACTAATTAATGATTGATTTAATGATTGATTTAATGAAAACTCAATTCGTTACTTATGCATATTTAGTTTCACATTCACCTAGTATTACAACATACCGTTCTCCGCTTTTCTTTGAGTGGCGGAATTCAATGTCCATTTTATTTTAATCAAAGCGTGGAAATAAAATATCAGACGCTGTCACACCATACCACGATGGCCTAAGAAATACTAAGGATCATTATTTGAATATATAATATACATTTAACATATCGTCACTCGGTTTAATGACGGTTCACCGAAAGCTTCGAAACATATAACGCCATAAAACACTCAGTCCCTGTAGTATCGTTATATACATAGAACGCACACCATACATTTACAATTATATACCCCATAATATATTTTATTCACTAATAATATAAGTTGGACAAACAAAAAATCTACTCTACAATTATTTCTGTCTGTCAATGTGTACAATTCTATCCAATATTACTATTTGTACGCCGAAGCTCGCTTGTAATTACATGAATCGGAGTGAGCAAACTTCGCAGCTTGGTATGTTATTTATTAAAAACTAAGTAACACTAGGATATTTTAATTAAGAATTTTCCTTTATCTATTTTAACATAAGTGGAGGATTTATGATTTCTTTACAATACTTGCAGATATTCACTTTACGTTTATTTAATTTCAGAGTTCATACACACGACTTATTAAGGTCATATAACAAACGGAAATGGAGTAAGAAATAAAAATCATTAAACATTATGTGTAAAGAGGCTCACACTATATTTTTTTTGTTGTTAATAATGCAATAGTTTGCATTATTAATATATTGGCAATAAGTTTAAAAAATACATTAGATATTTATAAGTTATTAAAAAAACCTTTGTGGTTATAACCTATATAATTCTATGGTAATAACCGTCTTCTTTATTGTACTTTTGATACTTTTGTCAAGAAATATTGAATTTTTTTACCTCTTCACGCTTCCGTTCTCCACTTTTTGGTTAATTTTCGAAATATTAAGTGTCGGATAAATTCACGGCCATGCTTTGTCTTTTCACCAGAGCGAGAAAAATTAAAATAAATCATTCCTTCAAATGGGATCGAACCCAGAACCATCACCTATAGTGACAAGCACATCGTGCCACGACAGTCTCAAATTTCAATAATGCACATTATTCGATTATTACATAATATGTAGGTTGTACGCTTGTAAGTCTCACGTAAGTGGACGAGGACGTAAAAGGAAAATGCTTATTAAACAAGAAGTAATCGCATTAATGGCTCATAGTAGTGGTAGTGAGCACAAGTAACATTGGCATTGAGTGAAGTAACATTTGTATATATCAATGCAGTCATGGCGCAGCGGCATAAAGTGTGACTGTAAACTTATAAATTACTCGCTCTGGTGTCGAGGCAAACCGCAGCGTTGGGTTCCGCCACTCAACACGCAATGCCTTCATAATTCGGTGGATAATGGAGGACGAAATGTCTTAACACTGAAGCAGACGCTGTTTTTTTAATAACTTAGTAAATTTACGTGACTTTTACTGGTTTATGACACTACAAAGGTTTTTTCAAAAGGTTATCCATTAAACAAACCATTTCCACATACATATATCAGCATTAAATTTACATATTTACTGAATAAAAAGACACTTATTGTACATATTGAACTGGTTAATAAATAAAATTTCATACGCAACAGACTTTTTAAAATTAAATTCAATTCAAAAATTGAAAAATAAATATAATAATGAAAAAAAAAACAATACAACAAAATAATTTTGTTTTTTAGCTTCACGAGGGATGCTGTATCCCTCATATAGCAGAGGAGTGAGAGGGAACCTAGTGTTCAGACACTCCGTTCCCACTTTCCGTGGAAATTGAACCCACAAGAGTCGCGTTACAGTTACACGCTTGCCCTTGTGCCACTGTGGTCCCAATTATTGTTTGAAGCAATAAAATAGGTACTTAATGAGCCGCTTTGCATACTGACAATTTCCTTGTACACCACGAGATAAATCTATAAAAGATAAAGATAGATAAAGCATAAATAAGTGATAAATGTGTGACGCAGTAAAAAAGATTAATCGTTGAAGAGTGCACTAAAAAGATAACCTCGTAACACAAATCAATAATATTATAATCATAGAAACAATATTGATTGTAACATGGGTCGAACACGTTTCATGCACTCGTTGATTAACATGTGAATTGGAAGAGAGCATCAATTTACACCATCGACGCATTCAGGGCGGTACATACAGACGCAGTTGCAAACAGTGGACGTGGGTACGAATCATAGATGTGGGATTGTGAGTATTTAAAATATATGCAACGTGATATTTCGCGAGTGTCTTTTTAAAAAGTAATAATTGTATTGAAAAAAATGGAAATGCGTGGCTTTCAATGGAAATAAATCAAAACAACTAATTGCAAGTATATGCAGCCGTTAGCTATATATATTTACGTTATAAATAATAAATAGATATTTTTAAAGATATAAACTATACGAAATGTAATTATATAAAATATCCAAATATTTATACAAGTTTTTATATGAATTATATTCCTTATCGATTGAATGTTTCAACGTAAGAAAAACGATAATAAAGTAATATTGAGACATTAGTATTACATTATAATACATTCTTGTTTATTATATCTGCGCATCTGCAGGAATCTAATCGCAATCTTCTGCACGACTCCGCAGTTTTTACAGAATTGTGTATTCTCACACTCTACTTCACACGAAGACGCAACTAATGTTTGTTTTTACGTCCATATTGACTTTTTTCCATGGCCTCGATAGTTTTATAAATTGTATTAAATATATAAGCGTCTTTATACTGAATTTTATCATAAATTAATAGTTTAGGTTTATGAGACTTCTGAAATTAAACACCGGGTGCTTTCTAAGCAAAGTAAGATATTAAATGACGTCTCAACAAACAATGCGCTCAAAATAAACGAAATAGCTTTTTCAAATGATTCTCTCCTTGGAGATGATCGAGTTCTTTTCTCTTCCAAAGAAAACCTGATATCAAAATTTATGAAAATAACTGACCAATAATAAGTTGGTTTTCCTATGGTTTCAATTCAAACTATTATATATATTAAGGACGATCAATATAACGAGGTGAAATCATCCATTATACATATAATTAGAGTTGAGAACGCCAGAACCATGTATTTAAGCGCAAGCGAGCATGGATCCGCATACCGGCGGTCGTTGAACGCGTTGAACCAATCTTAGGAGATAAATAGCGCAGAAAATGTTACTTTTTGAGGCAATGTCTGTAATTAAATAACTATACCTACCTACTCGATGTTGACGCGGGTAAGAAGTTGGTATATCACTTAGTTCCTTACTTTTGGCCTTTTTTAGTATGTTTCGTAGCAAATTAGAAATACGAGAGTTAATTGAATATCCACAATGGTAAATTCCTTACAAAAAAAACTAAATGTGATGATAATTACTATCTAAAAAGGCAACTTGCAGGTATTTTACACACGAAAAAAAATGTATTTCGTCCATTCCATAGAAGAAACTAGCGATTGGCCTCGAGCAAGAAACGAAAGCGTTTGTTATTAGATTCGTTATCAACGCTGTTATCGTCACCAGTGAAATTAGAGCGGAGGCAGATGCTCCATTAAACACAGCTTTATCTTGGTGCGCTATACATACTGTTATTTTCAATGTTATATTTTTTATATATAATATAGTAATGTCACATTATTGAAAATTTATAAATATTAATATAATAGTATGGAAAATAAGTAAATTATTATTCATTTTTCAAATAAGTATTTTTTTATTTTAGCTCATATCAAAAATGAGGCGATTATCAAATAGACTTTTTTGTACCTGACAAAGCAAAAATAAAAATATAACTTAAAAAAACATTTTTTTTTCGGACCTAAAACCGATCGAGTGAACATTATGATACATATGGGGGTTCTTAGAAAAAGTTATTTCATACATGATACATCTTATGAATCTGTGTGACGTATATATATATACGACGGTGAAAACAAAGTGAAGAGTTCGGAATAAGCTAATGTTAATATATAAATCATGCTTATAACGTCATCGTTCAATGTACACCTTTAGGTTAGGGTAACTCAATAAAAAAAAACGATTTCTAGAAAGTTGTATTTAATGACTGAGTAAGTAATATGTAAGTTAAATTATATTTTTTGTAAAACACATAAACTATATTATATAAGCATATATGAAAATAAACAATGTTGTTTTTCAATCAATACAAAGACAATATAACAAATCTATAGTTATGTAACGTTACCGACTCACAAAATCCTGTGCATAAATCATTATTCAGAGCTATATCGCTCCGGGAGCAGTACAGAAATAAATTCATATAACACCCGAAAGGATCTCTGCGAGAGACCATAGTGTTTGCAATAAAATATGCAATAAAAAGGTAATAAATATATTTGTTATAGAAATGTACAATATGTAGAATGTATAATTATTTATTTATAAATAAGAATAAGTTAATAGAAACTTGAATGCATGGAAATAAAAAGAAACCGAGACAGATAAACACACGACAGAGATAAATTGAATGTTAAAACTACTGTTGATTAATTGAACAGGTACAAATAACAGAGCAAAGTGTTTTATTATGCATAGGTCGGTTATATTTCTATATATTGTTATGGTATGTTACGCAAAATCCTTTCTATTTATTCTAAAATCAACGACTATTTTATGGATACATATACTCAATTAATTGCCATACTATTACAAAAATAAACTTATATTTGTATACTGTATAGATAATAATGGCAAACACAAAAACGATAAAGCGTCACATAGCCGTGTCTAACAAAAAAAAAATTATTTATAACGTATTTGCAACATTGTGTGTAGTTTACACAGTAATTCCATCTGTGAACTGCCGTACACGCGACATAAAGACATATGATTCCCGCAACCAAAATGTCTTTCAAAGTAAAGCTTAACTCTCCGCGGCATATGGCATGAATATGATAACATGGTATATCAATATTTACACAGCTCATAAGAGTAAGTATGGCGAACTGTCGACGGAGACTGGCGGACTTTCCTCGCCATAAAAACAAACTTGTTTTGCAAAACGCTCCCGTGCAACTTTGGCCGTTTCACTTATAGCAGCAAGGCAAGATTAATAAAATTTAATTTTATCTTTCTTCATATACATACCCGCCAAGTTATAAATAAAGGAAAACCTGTTAAAATATCACTTGAACATAATTTATATTGACAGCAATTTACAAGAATTAACTTTTTATGTATGCGAGAATTATCTTTTTGAATATCAAATTACTTTCTTTCGCCTTTCTGTTGGCTTTACACAAAAGTGGACATTTTTTGCTATCCTTGTTCAATAGCACAATAATATTATATTTTTATAATACCAAATATATAACTTTTCATAAAAATAAATTACTTAATCTTCTGTACAATGACAGTCTTAAATAAATATTAATATCTAAAAATATCACAATTCGTCAACATTCGAGAAGTTTACATAGTACAAGTAGATAAATATCGTTATATTTATTTAAAATATGACACGAATAAGTCATATAGTCTAAAAATATCCGACATAATTTTTATGATAAAACTATTCCACTACATTTATTTGTGTCAATTGTTGAATATATTTAGTGTATGTAAGTATGACTTACATAGTACAATACAATTATGTGAATAAATCGTTTTAAAATTATTTTTACATTATTTTTTATTTTTTTATTTATTTTTTTTTTTTTTTATGGGAGAGGACAAGGCAAACGAGCGTTCGGGTCACCTGATGGTAAGTGATCACCGCCGCCCACGACCCCATGCAACACCAGAGGAGCCACAGGTGCGTTGCCAGCCTTTAAGGTGGAGATGAAGGGCACCGGGGCCCGGCATTACCTAATGCGAAACGCAGTGGCAAGGGCCACTACTTCACGCCGGTTTTAAATGCCGGGGGTGGTATTAAATCCGGTCGAGTCGCCCATGTGTGTTGCCATTACTGGCGACGTGACTCTACCACACGTACTTTAGTCGCCTCTTACGACACCGACAGTACCAGGGTGATCCTATTCTAAGCCGGGACCACACGGATAAAATTTGTCTCATATCTACTATACCTGACTTTCCAGACGAAAAGAACATTTTGACACTTATATTAAATTTTTTAAAATGTCTATTTAAATATATTAATTAAATATCTGTTAAATCAAAGCATGCTCCGCAATGAGATTTTGATGATTGAAGCCACGACCACCGTATACAACAAGTCACATTCCCACTGTTTTACTATTACATTAAATCTCTTTTGTTTCATTATTACAAACAATAATCATGTGATACATGATCTAAACCACTGAATATAATATCTACAAAGATTGAGTCACTGTGATACGGAAGAAAGCACGAAATGTAACTTCATGTTTTCGTCTTAACGAATTTATACAATATATTTCTTTTATCTACATACAGCTTCATCAAACAAAGAAAAATGAAATTATTAAGTAAAACTTAAAAAAAAAAAACAAGTAAGCGCTAGTCGAACACGCCCACCGAGAGTTCCGTACGAATTTGTAGGTCAAAGAGAAGTAAAGCATATAAAAGTTGGCAAATTTAAGGTTGCGGACATATGCAATACGGTTCTAAGAATTGTGAAATGCTTGTATCTCTTGATTGTGTTGGCTTAGAAGTTTGACTTTTTTCACAGCTTAATCGACAGTGGACCTAAATTTCAACTTTATACTTCCACGCGTTCCTGAGAAAAAGGATTCTGCCAGACAAACGGATTACAAAGTGATCCTATAAGAGTTCCGTTATTCATTTCGAGATATGGAACCCTAAAAAATAAAAGAACGCAGTTACAAAAGTAAACGTCACACATCACCGTACAAATGAAAGATACATTAACACAATTCACGAATGCAAACGGCGAGCATGATTCAGAGCTATTTTCTTTAGTTCTTGGTCAAAAACTATTAAGTAGATTAGAAATGCTCGTCAAATGTCTTTATATCTGTGGATGTATAATATATTCATATATTTAAATCAACTCTTTATACTTTTGTATATTTTACGTTCAGACAATTTGAGTCAAAGAAATAATGCTCACGAGACTTTTTGAGTTATTTACTATAATTTATACTCAAGTTATGTGAAGTAACATTTCATGGTTGAAAATTGACAATACGTTATTTTCCTTCAGCGATATAAATCTAACCTTAACAACTATATAAAGCGAAGTAGTAACCGCATTAACTTGCCTTCATTCTAACGTCACCTGTTTATTTTTGCCATAAGAATTGTTTGGAAACGTTAAAATAATTGACATTAATAACATGTTACATGAACGACACTTTTGGCAATATCACATTTTATATTGAGAGTTCATAAAGTATTGTCATCATACAAGAAATTCAGGTCACAAAGGAAAAAAAATATTGGGCCACTCAACATCCGCAGTTAAAATTAAAGTGCAGTACACAAAGTAGGTCAGGTTTTAAGCAACTCTAAAGATTTTGCAGTTGCATTTATAATGAAAAGGATATTTACATAATCTTACAAAAACTGTAAAGATCGAACAAACTAGACACAGTTAAAATATATCAATCAATCTGTCGAAGTCTGGAGGTCTGTCTATACATCCTAACTGAATGACTAACAAACACACGATAAAAATATTATAAGTAAAATCTTATAGAGATATCGACCTTTATTCAATGTGAGTCTTATAACTCCAATAAATAGCCACTTAAACTCCAGTGGAAAGCTCTTAAGAAACTTCCATCATTTGCCATTTGGAAAATTAGTCTTTATGCATGTTAAAAATGCAATTTTTAGGTTATATCTGCATCATTACTAAAACTTAACCATCGCAAGCGGAAATAACAGCGGGGAAAGCCAAGTCAAGACACTCTATCATTAAATATTTCATTTTCTCGAGTGGGAAGCGAACCCACAATCTTTCGCATTTGCAATCACACCCTAGTACCCCACGCCACGACTGGCCCGACAATAAATTTGTAATACAATTTAAAAAATAAATTTTGAGTTTAGCCGTCATAGAAAAAAACTAATTTAACTTCTTGATGATATAGAAAAGGTTTAAGCGTCATCGGTTATCAATATATTTTTTAAGTTTTACAACAAATATAAATATCCTAAAGTCTTGTCACTTGATATTATCATGAACATAACAATTTAAACTAATTTTACCTCAACGTATTCGAAAATAAATACCATGTGACAGAAATATAATATCCAACAATTTTTTAAATATTAAAATATATAAAAATCGATAAGCTTTGGTTGTCTTGCCTTAATATAGTCTCTTTTTGTGTACACCCCTACTGATATAATAAACGCACTGCGTCGTATATCACGTAAATAAAAGTAACGTCGGACGGCATTTTATCGCTTAAGCAATTTTCTCTTTATAAAAAAGATTTTATACTTTAAGGTACATTGAGCATCATCAATTCTTGTCAAGTGGCTCCGATCATAAGCGAGTTAAAGAATATAATATTAAATTTCAAATATAATATAAAATTTTGAATTTGATATAGTTTATATTTTTTTCCTTGTAATTAAAAAACGACAAAAACGCTGAGTAAATCTAGCATGATAGGTAGAGAGAGAGGGTATCTGATGTTAACAAAAAAAAGTTAATTGAAGTCATTCCCTCTAATTTTTGAGATATTGCTTATTGTTAATGGACAGATTCCAAGGCTGGGCTTTGTCTTGTTACGAAATCGTGGAAAAGAAAAATATTTTCTTTTCCGATTTGGGGATTGAATCTCTAACCGTCGCGTTTCCTGTGCCACGTGTGTGTGTGAGCCTTAAATGCCTAAAGTAAATAAAAAATACTATTATAATTATGATCGACAATTGACGTTCTAAGCATTTTTCCATTCTTGAACAAATCCATTTAAGTATAACCTTAGCCATATATGGAGGTTTGATAGAGGTCAGACGTCAGGGGATTGCTTAAAACAGAAAGCTATTTCGACCAGGAAATTCATATTTATTCATTTACTGTGTACGCGAATTGAGGCCAGTCATGGCGCAGGGGCGCAAGTGTGTGCCTGTAAATGCGAATTGTTTTGGGTTCGATTACCATTAGAGGAAATGTAATATTTCTCTCTGATGCCCAGGCAAAGACGCAGTGTTGAAATCTGCCACACATATAAATATAAATCGTACTTTTAAAAAAATATAACATATATTCTTTGTTAGACAAAGAACACAAGGGCATTTAATTATACTACTAAAGTAATTATAAACTCAAATTAATATGATTTCCATAATTTATTGCATAGTGAGGTAATAATCGCGTGTCGTACGTAGAAGACATAGAATAAGCTTCTTTAGATTTATGACTACAAATGAATCAACGATAAATATAGATCGGTCGACCGCGAACGTTTTACAAGTATGGGAAAAACGTTTAATAAGTTACATATAAATAGTTTAGAGGCCGTCGTGACGCACTAGCGCAACGATTGCGGGTTCGATTCCCATTCAGAGGAATTAAATATTTATTATTCCGCGTTCTGATAACGATGCAAGGGGCGGCGAAGAGTTTTGTCACTCTACGCGCGATGCCTCGTGAATTAGAATTTTAATGGGAACGTTGCCATGTTTATCAATAAAATGTTTAAGAATGAAGAAGAAAAATATAAGGATAAACTTACATTAACAACTACAGGCGTCAATTTAAAATTAATAACCCACATAAATGAATTACATCTAACATTACACATTTCTGCAAAAAAAATTAATAGTCTGTATAATATATGTTCTGCGGTTATAATTTGTTACTTCCCATTCGCTTTCATAGATAAAATTGGCAAAACTGTATTAATTTTTATAGGTTACGAGGTGAAATAAAATAAATGCTAATTTAAACAATTAATAAATATGTATGCTTAATGTAGAGAGATAGAGTAGAGATAGCTTCACGTCCAGTTTTTACACGAGGAATTAATAATTTTTAGTTCTCCTGCTCTGGTACACAAAGTGCGGCGTTAAATTTCGCCACATAACACACAATGACTCACTAAAGAAAATATCAAAATTCTGTGTTTCTTACTAAGGACATTCGATACTCCGTCATATTCTGACACACGATACTGTTTACACCTTTATGGTATCACTTATCAATATATAAAATTATTTATATGTATTTTTTATAATACAATTATCTCGACCACAACGTGTACACGAACCTATCACAATACGAAACAATCAAGTTCATCGACACGAGCTGTTCGAGTGAGAGACAGTAATGTACGCTTACACCATATTTAATATTAATGACCGTTAAGGTCACGTGTATATCAAAATGACGTCCACATTTACTTATTCAATACTTAGTATGTGATTCCGGACATATAAATAGTTGCTTCTACTAAATCTTCGTAGAACGTCCTATAGTTTACTTAACTATACAAATTAAGTAAACTGAAGTGGCCAAATATCTTGCTATATTTCCGATTAAGTTAGTTTTCCAACTTTCTACATATTTAACAGATAGGTGCGAAACCGATAATTGAATGCGCGCCGAGTTATATCGAGTTAAATTAACTGCAACGATCATATCGATAAATTGCATCCGGCAATTTGGTGAACGATGCCGAAATAAAAATAAAATAATGTACAATATTATTATATTACACGAGTTACCTTTTATAGTGATAATCGATTGGGCTGCGAGAATATTCGATTCTCAAATCGGAACTGATTAGCATACACAAAACCACTGCCTTTTCTCGAGTTCGCGAACAGTATTAGCGTGAAACCGTCGTTATAGCGCTAAGAGCGCACCTGTTAGCGCGACGTGAAGAGCATTACTGGCACGAAGCGACCCATTAGTCGCACAGAACACGTCACGCAGAAGCCGGTTCTGCTGGACATCGCCGACTTGGAAGAAAACCGAGGGGCAGATGTATTTGGAGATTAAAAGATACCAATTGCCTTTTTGTGCCCTCGTAAGTGTTACGTTTTCCTTGAGGAAACTTGATAGCAGAAGTATTATAAAAGTAATATAATTTTTGCGTGATTATAATATAAATTTGCTGGTGTCTTTAAGTTCTTTGTGCTATTACATATTTTTTGTACACTTTTTAATTGCACTTCTCTCTCACAAAAGAAAGAATAGCAAAAAGACGCAACATGAATAGTTTAGTGGCACATTTCACCGTTTCATTTTAGTCATTTAGTGGCGTTAAGCATTAAAATTGAAAAACATACCACAATAAAAATTTATTTGCAACAACTGCATATAAGCGAACAATTCTCAACTGCCCCCGTGATACATACATTCAAACGTACTTTACGATATTATAGAGACATTAAAATCCTATCAATCATGATATGCATTATAGAGTAAATATAATAAAGAGACAATATAATCCGATTAGTATATGCATTATTAACCTAATTTCCTACTTGTTTCCAATGATTACATCATAACACTGTAAAGCAAGAGCAAAAACAAAGCGCGGAAGGAACTACTTATAAGGAACCGATTCTTTAAGGTCACCAATGCCAAGTAAATGTGGTGAAAGCGTCTGGACGTGTCTCTTGAGTTCAGTAACATTAAATACCTATCAATTGTATAATAGAATCGCGGCGGCTCAGTTGAAATGTAAGCACGTTTACAAAACGCGACGGTTGTCGATTTAAATCTTATTTAGGGGAACGGAAATAAAATATAATAGACGACACATAATAAATACATATTTTTTTGTTTGTTAAGTATCAATACATAGCGTTTAAAATATAGAGAGCTTATATCACGATCAACGAATGTCTCTTTTATAATTTGCATATCATAGCAGATATGTTTTATCTTATCATCTAACTGTAGAGTTGAAATCCTATATGTTGAACTCCTGCTGTACAGTATAATACGAAGAAAATAAAGACATTTGATTTTTAGACTTTTGTTTACATTTACATGTCACTGATAAATAATGATATCTAAAAGGCAGATTGCTTTCAAATCTAGTAAAAACAGACATTATACAAGTCGTGTTCAATATTTGTACACAAGTAAATTATCTAACAACGACAAGAATTGTGTTCAAAAACAACAGTTATGTAACGACAGCTTTTAAACAACAAAGTCAACATAAATAATGTCATCAAACATTAAAGAGGCCGGAATTGCGACTATAAAACAAAGGCCACTCTGCAAGTAATTGGCACTCGAAAAATTGAATTCATTGAATATATTTCCATTTCTAACTGCCAACAAATCATCTATCAGACAGAAGATTTTATGAATCTGTCATTGAATGATAAACAATCACATTTTACATGATGCATTTATTTATAGCAATGTTTTGTTAATACAGCACATAATAGGCTATGGAGCTGAATAGATATATGTATGTATGTATATATGTGTAAATATATAACAAAATATGAATATAAAATAACTCGTTACAAACAAAATTAAAAGAATTTTACTTTTTAACTTTAAACAGGGTTCAATGAACAATAATACATTGTAACAAACAAGTAAACGTGTAAAGCGATAGTTAAGATCACCCGTTACCTGTCTCCGGCTTCCGTCTGCACGGTGGTAATACAAATCGCGACCTTGTACCCTACTTTCGTATCGCAATTACAGAAACAATACATTTATATTCTTTACTACTAGAAGAAATTACAACGGATTTGTTGTTATATTTTAAACTAAATGTGTGCAATTACATGATGTGATACTCCTATTGATAAATTTAAAAAATCTATATAAATACGAAGTAGGTGTTTCTAAATTGGGTAAAGAAAGCAGCGTGCTAACTCTACCTTATTTCTACCAATACTAATGTATGCGGATTAAAAATATATATTTCTAACTGACATAATATAATATGCATATATTAATGTGTTACCAAGAAACCCTATAAGTCAACCATTGTATAGAATACACAGTTATTATATGCTGTACCGATGTTATGAATAATGTATTCGTATGGTCGAACCATCGACCTTTTTATAATGATTTCAATATTAAGTTATTGCATGGACCAGAATTATTCATAGAAATCTCAAAAATAAACAATTATAAAAAGCCAAATTCATGCTTTTTCCCGTAAAAAATATTGAGCCGAGTGGATGTTGTGTTAAAACACTGCGTTTCTAATCTACCGCCCGATTTTCGAAGCATGTTGAGTGGCGAAAATCAGTACCTTTCTCTGTGTAAGAGAGCGGTGAAATGAAAACAATTAATTTCATCAAGTAAGAATCAAACTTATAACCATCGCTTTTATAGACATTGACATTCAACCGCGCCACACAGCGCGACGGCCTTTTTAACAAGAAAATAAACGAATAAAAAAAATAAAACGACTTCTATAATATAAATATTATAATCACAATATAAAATAAAATGTCTTATGTTAAGGAGAGATATTTGTCATGTTTTTGAATAAATTGAGGATTACCTCTATTAATACACCACCACATACAAAAAATAATTATTATTTTACAAATAATTAAATTTAAATTATCAATATACGGATATATCTAAAAAAATCCCTTTAAAATATTATAGCATACGCCTTTAGACATTTTAATAAAATTAACCTCGTTTATTATTATTTTCAAAAGAACAGTACAACAAATGTGAAAAACAACGTTATATTCCGTTATAAGGAATGCATAGCACTCAAAAAGTATGACACTGGCTGTAGGTACTCAATTAATTGAATTTCCGTGAATTGAAATGTAATTAATTTTGAAATGGTTGAGAATGAACAAATCGGAGGTTTAATTAGATAGACTACAGGTAAACTCGTAATCCGTTTACATTCAATTAAATAATATAAAATTATATGTAACAATAAAATGTAGAGTTACGACAAATAATGTTAATTGAATTTCCATCTAGATAAAGTATTGTGGCCTAATAATGTTATTGCCCAAGATCCCAGAGCCGCTAGACCTACGTCATTTTAGCAAAGCTGAAATTTTTAGTCTAATAAGTTATTATCTAATGATAGGATTAATAGTCCTAACTTATTATTAGTAGTATCTAATAATAAGTTAAGACCGTATGCCTACACACTAACTTAAAGTGGGGACCATTTCAGATGTAGCGCCAAATAAAGGTATATCTCGATCTGTGTAGATGATTGAGCCATTGAATTGGTCTGTGCTTATGAGGGGTCTTTAAATAGTCCGTAAATAATAAAAAATAAAAAAGCTTAATGTCATTTACCCCATTCTCAAGCAACCTTTAAGATGTCTGGCAGTAATAAAGGCCCACGTAAAGAGTCTCGTAGTAATAAACACTTTTTACGTTATTCTTAAAAATATTTAAACTTGACCGTTTCTACCGTAACGTAGCTGGACATGTAACTGATGTTGGCGCTATCTCTGAAAGGTCTCCTCTTTCAAGTTAGAGCGTATGCATACAATCTTCCAACTATAGACTATATAGTTGTATATACTATATAGATTAGACTATTAACGCCCAAAATTTCAGCTTTGCTAAACTGATGTAAGTCGGAGACCCTGGGATCTCAGTCTATTACGAGTTTTCAGCTTTATCTCAATCTTGTCAACTAATTCTTTATATGTATGTGCATTCAAATATATCTCATTCAAAGGAGATATATTTCTTAAAAAAATATTTTTCGGTACCTATTGTCTATTTTTTTGCTTCAAGCTGAATCCCGCACGTAACAGGGTTTCTAGATAAAGGCACCCTAGTGAACCTAGTGAAGTAGAATCTAGTGTTAAGACACTCCGTTCCCCACTATCCGCCGAATTCTGGAGGAATTGCGTGCTGAGTGGTGGAACATACCGGACATATTAAATATTCGCAGTCATAATTTAGAAGGAAATTCGTTAATACTTAAAGTTCAAAATTGATATTTTGAAGACAAATCGCAAAATCAGGAGACTAGAAATAATGAACATTTATATAATGAGACTTTGAATAATCACTAATATATCTGTATATAAAATTCACATAAATCGAATTACATATGCGTCTGCTGTCAAACACTACTAGAAAGTTAAAAGGTATCGAAATGGATACATAAATGCAAATTAAGAAATTAATTTATTGTATTATGCAAATAGGAACTTTCAAATTTTTTGTTGGTAAAAACATTTTCATTTAAATTTGAGTGTAAATATAAATAACATAAGTTTATTATTATCATTTATCTCTATTGTAAACATATTGGACACAAATTTTTAAGTGTGCAAATTTGCGAATACATTTGGGCGGACTGATGCGATTGGACGGTTGTTGGTTTTGTTCTAAATAATAAGTTTCAAATAATACATTTATTATTAATCCATAACATATAATTGTAGATTTAACGGTCAAGGAGGAGTAGCATTACAATGAAACACTTCAAAGAGCTTTACTTCACTAAGCTCAAAAAAAAATCTATTATGACAAGCTAAATTTTTTATATTACACAAAATAAGCATTATCCGAGTAAAGGCTATATTTAAAACATAATGCTAGATAATAAAAGGAATCAAGAATTAACTTTTAATGTTAGCTAATATTTAGGAGATTTTTCATAATTTTTATTATATAAATGAATATAAGGAAAATTGATGTCATACATTGATGTTATTTTATGTGGGTGTGGTTAGTCATTGAGGCCAATATATAAAAAATATGTTAATGAGTCAAATTATTATGAACAAAATACATTGTACATATAATATAATTGAATTTTGTATAATATAACCAGACCAATTAATATATTATAATTTATATTCAATTTTTATATTTGCTATGTTTACATTTTTATAAATAATCATAAAAATTTAAATAAAAAGAAGTTTTTGAAATTTGGGTCAATAAAACTTTAAACATTATTGTATTATATAGAGTAAATATCAATTTCTACACCGAATTAATGCTAACCTTAAATTGTGCTATAGAAAATGTTAACAATAAAGTATTCATTGGTCATACATGGTTGGGGGGGGGGGGGGGGGGGGGGAAGTGAAGAAAAAAAAAATATGCTCAGTGATATTGATTGGCATTTAAGTTAAAAGCAAAATATACTTATGGGTCATAAAATATGGTAATAAAATTTTACATACTATGTACATGAAGTTAATGTCAATACATTACACAAGCAATAGAAGCCATAATACATACCTCATAACATATGTACTGTAATATAAGTAGAGTTATATTATATATATTATAATATTATAGCCAAATGACAATTTCTATTTCACTTCTCCTAATTTTTGAGACATTGCATGTTGACAAGAAAAATGAATGAGAAAACAACTCTCTGAATGAAGATGGAACTCACAATTGACAAATTTGTAGTCAAGAGCTGTCTCACTGTACCAATATGGTCTCAACTTCACTATTCATTATATTATATTTATGAGGTTGCTGTGTCACAATGATACAAACTTGTAAGCACAACAATTGCAGGTTTGAATCCCAGTTGGGGGAATGAAATATTTTCGATATTTCCTCCTCTGGTAATGGGACAAGGGGCGGCATTAGTTCTGCCACTCGATAGAATGCCTTCACCTTCTTTAACAATCACCTTTTCTATATTATCTATTCGTATCATATTATCACATGTTCTATTCTTATGTTCTTTAAATTATTTTTTGAAAATAAGAATCTAAAATTGAACTCTAAACTTTTACTTGGTCTATTTATTTCTGAATTCAAAGTAAATGATTACTTTGAAATGATAATATGATTTTTTAAAAGAAAACGGATAAATTTAATGGAAACAGTAATTATTGGCTGGCTTAGATATATAGTTATAATCAACCATGCACTGTTAATTCTTGTGGTTAATATATAGTTTTGCAAAGATGGTTGTATTGGCATTTTTGATATTTGTTTATTTAATATTTGATCTGTGTAAGATATATTGATACTGATTTTTTAAAACATAAATTTGTTGTCTATTATTTTATATATAAAAAAACTCAAAATTATACAGAGAGCTACTGAAGTTTATTCTTAAGACTTTGTTGTTGAATCTAAATTGAATCTGAGGATGTTATCAACAAGATTGGTCTTAGGGTCCCGGAAGATATGCTATGAATGGTATCTAAAAATAGTATAGGTAATGAAATGATCCACATTAGTTATGTCTTGTATGATGTAATTTCATTATTAATAGAGAAGTCAATGACTTCTATAGCAATCGTAGCTAATTTTCAAAACAAGTTTCGGAAAATATGGAGATATGAATTATAACAGACATAAATATATCAAAAGAAGTTTACATTAATTATTTAAATAATATAACAAAAATACACATGATAGTCTTTAGTATACATATATATACGTTTTATTCTACTGTCATCTACACAAACACGTCTGAATACCAGTAGGTATAATATAAATAAAAAGAATATGACTCAGTAAATAAAGCACAACATTAGATAGCAACGTCGATCAACAATATTTATAGCGTAAATAAATTGGAGAAAAGTTTTTAAATTCAATATGACAACTAAGATAATCGAGTGTGATAAACAAAATAACGTCTAGAATTTTTATATAAACAATAAATAAATAAAACCGTTACCTTTTAAAAATCACAGCAGAGGCAGGTTTCAGGAACACAAAGTAGGTTGATGTTATGAATTTTATACAGTAAAAATACAAGTGCAATGTCACATAATAACGTATGTATAACAAGTTCACGACAAATATATAACAATTACTAAGAAAACTTCAACAATAGATGCTAAATTTCTAATCAATTCGATATCTAATAAAATCGAAGGCAAATAAATTCCACACGTTACGCGATGCAACCGTCGTTCGTTTTGCAAAATTATTAGACAGCTGTCAGGTCACTCACGCTTCCATGTTGCCATTTTATTAATTAAATATATAAAATTGTACCTGAACTTATTACACTACTCATATGCGAATAAATAAGCATAATTTTTGTAATGAAAATAAACATTTTTAATAATTGTTATTTACTGTGGTTATTTCTTAAACTGATTGTTTCACATGACTAGTGCCATCTATTGGTGACTGATTGAATTACATGAGCAATATTAGTAAGTATATTTTGTTTTTAATAAACCTGTATAGATGTGGTTGGCAATGTAATGTAATTTACTATATGAAAAATAATAGATGACACTAGTGACTAGGTGGACGAAATTGATAAAATTATTTTATCTCTTTTAATCGTCACCCTGAAACCATTTTTTTTATGAATTGCTTATTATATATTTTAGCTAACTGTGTTGTAAAACTAATCGAAGTTAGCTTATTTTTGCCAAAAAAATAAATTTCAATGTTCCCATTTTTTATCATTCTTGTTTTAATTTTAAAATCAGTGCTTTTAAAGTCAGTGTCTGGCCTCATTTTGTAATTAAAAAATTATATATTTTTTGTCTGTTATTATTGTTAGAGACTTCGTATTTTATTTTTTAAATTTGTAAAGACAATTTGCTATTACCTTAAGGCGTAGATTACTGCTGCCTTTACCCATAGCTACATACCGTGTACTACATATATCGAGTACTTTATTTTTAAGATTTTCAACTTATAATAAACATAAAAGATTGATTCAAGATAAATGAAGGAAGGAAAATAAAACATCGAATTAACTAAAAACATTTTATTTGATCATAACTTTGTCATATAAATAACGCTCTTTTAAACTGGAAGCCTCTACGTACAAGTAAGTAGTTTTATATAACAATAGAATACAACAGTACAATGGTAAGTAATAATTACACATAAAATAATTACAATAGCTTACAAATTTTTAAAATTACAGGACTTAACCTTTAAAAGTCGGCAGAGCAATTATTGTGGCAATCGATTTTCACCTAGAAAAAAACAGGATTTCGTTAAAGAAATGCTTAAGAAAACTGTTTGTATTTACAAAACTAGATGTTGATTACTTTCTTTTAATATTAATAATAGTAATACTATTAATAATATTCAGACATGACTAAACATCCAATTAGGTATAACCGTTAGATAAAGACTTTTGGCTGTTCCTTGAAACCATATTTTTTGATGTAAGTGCCGTTGTACATAATATTTTTTTATGTATTTCTTTGATATGTTATCATCATAAAATAAATACGTACAGCTTTACTATGTTAATGAACTATTCTATTTAATATACTGGTAAGCACAAATTATGTTAGTATAATATACCATTGATGTAAAAAGCAGAACAAAAATTATTTTGCGAATTTAAAATTTAACAATAATAGTGAAATAGAGAAAAACCTTTTAGAACTAAATACTGTTTAAAAAACAATACACCTCTAAAATATTTAGGCCTTATGTGTAAAAATAAAGAATTACTCTATTTGCAACATGTTGATAACAAATAAATCTAACATGTTTGTCATCATCAAGTAAAATAAGCTTCATAAACAATATAAAAGAACACAATGCTATAATTACAAACAATTATCATGCAAACAGCTTTATTCATGCAGATAAAAATTTAAAAAAAATTGTATCGATCATATTTGACACACTTCCGAATCAGTTTTTAAATTATAAAAAAAAAAACATAATTTTAAAATATAACATCACAGTTAAAAATATCGAGTTCTTTAGAATACTTAATTACAACTTTCAACGAAGTTTGTTTTTGCAATTTGAATATTTAATGTATTGTTCCTCAGAATATAAGATGTGCCCGGCATCATAGATATTACTAAGAATTTTTTGAAATATACTTATAACAAAATATAATAGCATGTAACATCAAATAATTAGCATAGCAATGATAGTGATCATTGCCAACAGCAAGCCGAGCAGCGTCAGCCAATCCAGGTCTGCCAGGTGCTGGGAGAACATTAATGTGTAGGAACAAGCTAACATCAACGTGCCATTGTCGTGCCAATTGCGCTTTGACTTCGTATTATCGCCTGTCAAAATAATAACAACGCAACTATAAAAAATAAAATATTTTTTACCAAATATTCTAAATTAATAAAACATAAATCAGCCAATCAATTAAATACGGACAAAATGAGCAGGAAACACACGAGCGGGATGCAAATGATCAAAGTGAAATCCAAACACCGTGCATGATAAGAGACCACGTACCTTTCTGTTCGTTCTGTGAATTGTTTTGCCTTTTAGCTCTCCAAGGGACTACGGTGGTTGGCAGTGAACTACTTTG
>JBAIZZ010000102.1:0-24743 GCA_037355905.1 Heliconius aoede | reverse complement strand
TCATTGCGCGCGCGCAGCAGTTTGAGCGCGCGCAGCACGCCGAGGTCGGCGAGGCGCGCCTGACGCGAGGCGGCGCCGGCCTCTCCGCGCCACACGAGGTTGCCCGCCACGAACAGCGCCGCCTCCTGCAGCTTGCTCTCTGGATGCGCCTGCAAACACCACACCACTTACAGTACGGTCGTAGTCGCCTTCGAATTAACCGCAAATCTGCGCAGGTTTGAATTCACAATCTTTTCTCACTTTAAATTATTTTCTTCCCGAATTAAATTGTTAATTCAATTAAGTTCACTAATGGAGATATCATTATTTCAACTACTATAATTTTATCTCTAATGATGCATCACAGTTGGCACAAATGAATAGATAATATTTTCTGTCTGATTTTAAATTGTAAGTAATTCAATGTGTTTATAAGGCTTTTACGGGAGTGTCATAGTCAATATTTGACTAAACTTCCAGGAATAAAAATTTAAGGTTAACAAAATAAATCTGAAACAACAGTCGAATGGGAATCGAACCCACAACCGTTCTTGTTTATAGTTGCACCTCTATATTCTATCAAATTTAAATAAACAAATTACCAAATAATCAACAAGTTTCCGCAACACATCCTCATTGGCCATAATAAGGTCCTTCGCTTTCTCCCCGTCGCCGATGTTACCGAGTATACAGAGCGCTTGTTCCTTTACTTCAGCTGGATATGAACCTTCTAATACTACTATTACTGCCTACAAATAAATTTATATTATCACTATATTTCTCATATTTCAAGTCATAATAAAAAACATAGAAGCAAATTACACATTGAACTCGCCTCGAATATTTTTCGCAAAATATCTTTGGTTTTAATTGTGTTAGTGCGATTAGTTAAAATTGTGGTTTAATTTAAAGTGGTGATGACAAAAACACTGTATATTTATTTAGAGAGACAATCGTGGTATTGATCTGTGATAGCTTTGTGTTCGATTCCCATTCGGGGTAATCATTTTGTTTCCTTTTCCTGCTCTGATAAGAAAGTAAATTGTGTGTCGTAGCGAAATGCGGAATCGATAAATCACTCCTACTTTCTCCTCTTTCAATATATTGACAGACTACGTTTTTTATTTAGGTCGCAGGACTAGACGCTGCATATTATTTAACCAATAACGCCAATTAAAAATATTTATTTATATACAGTCATATTTATTACACACTTGATGGTGTCGTAAGAGGCGACTAAGTACATATGGGAGAGCCACGTCGGCAGCAATGGCAACACGCATGGGCAGACTCGACCGGATTATTATCACCCCCGGCATTTGAAACCGGCGTTAAGTAGTGGCTTTACGCAACTACGTTTCGCATTAGGTAATGCCGGGCTTCGGATACTTGGATCACACACCACTGAATGGACTGTCGCAATTGGTTGAATGCCTACGCGACTCCCGGACGTGGACAACCACAATGCCTCCTTATTGGACCTACTGCTGACTTCACATCCGAAACATACCAGGTTGTCGTCGCGTTCCCTTTTAGTGTTTTCAGACCAATGTCTGGTAGAGTGTTGATCCCATTAAACGTAAACAACTCGTCAAGTCTGGCACTACAAGTTAACAGATTGGGATCGGATGCGTCATTAAATAGGTAATTATTTAAAGATACCTGCATAACTTGCGATGAATACTCCGCCATAATAGCATCTATATGATGTCTTGTTGATAATAAATTTCTTAATAAGCCTAATGTCTTCATAATAACTCTTGTGTCACCGTCGCCAAGCAACCTAAACATTTGTTCTGTTCCCAAACAGCATAATATGCGTTGTTTCACTTTTTGTTCGGCCTGGAATAATGAACACGAATAAAATATAGTCTTTTCTGGTTTCAAGCTGTATTCTGCATATAGCATGGTAGGCAGAGGGAGCCTAGTATTAAGACATTTCAAAAGCACCGCCCACTTTTCGAGACATTACGTGTTGAGTAACGTAACTCAATATTACGGGGTGAGGAAATGAAAATAATTCATTCTCCCGTAGAGGCCAATATAGCGCAGTGGACCAGCATCTTTCTGTAAATACGATAGTTGTGGGTTCGACTCATACTCAGAGATAATAATATAATTATTTTAAACACTCAATGTCTCGAATACAGACTTAAAGTGGAGAACACAGTATCTTGTAGGTATATAGGATAGGTTCCCTCTACTTGCTATACTCAAGATAAAATGTGAAACTAAAAAAACTGACATCTTACGTAAAGCATTTACCTGAATATAAATAAAATAGTTTCATTTCTTCGTTCTAATACAGGGGCAAACTCAACAAACAATGTCAATAACATCAAGTTCCCTCCGCCTACCCCTGCTGTATGCGGGATAAAGCGTGAAGCTGATCTGATTTTAATTTTATTTACCTGAAAAGCCATATTCATTAACGCCCAAATTCCATTTAATCGTAATGCAGCCTCTGGCCTCTTTGTTAAGTTACACAGCATTTCTACAGCACCTAATTTTAAAACAAAAAAACTCATTTAAACAAAATATCATAAAATGATTTTTTATGCTCATAATGAAGTCGTATCTGAACGATATCTGTACTCAAATGATATATGAAAAAATTGTATTTAGGGGGGATTTTAACAACGTAATAGAACCAAAACAATGATTTTTAAAAACTTTGTCTGTTTTCCAGTTCGTTTGTGCTAATCTCGAAACCGATTTAAATGCACTATTATTATATTTTGGCAAATTTCCTGTTAATAAGCAATATTTAGTGTTTGTTTTATTTAGATCGGTACATAAGTAAAAAAGTTATACCAATATAAAATATTGTGCTCGAGTAATTTCTGTAAAATTGTTGAAATCATTTTGTTGTACAATCGAGCCGAACCGAGTCGGGTCGGTCGTTAATAATAAACTCGTGGATTCCGTAATAGTTAATTGTCTTCTCTGTCTTATTGAGCATCTCAACGGCGGTATAATATTTATGTGAATTTTCAGGTAAATGGGAGTAGAATATAATTCAAGGGTCAGAAAGTAAACACAAGTTAAGTTTCAGGCAGGAACTAGTTTTGAATATAAAAACGAATTATTTTTATTTTATTCTCACTTTGGGCAGGAATCAGAATAAGTCATTAAGTCGGCGACATTTGCATAGTCTATCCTATTAAAGTAGAATTAAGCCTAAAAAGAAAGAGAAGCTAATAAATCTAACCTTGGTCCAACATAGGTTCTTTTGCGGGCGAGAATTCTAACAGCAAATTACATAAAGTGGATGATGCAACTGTCAGGAGTTCAGTTCCGGGGGAATCATTTAGTAGCTCCATTAGAGGCTTCCATACTGCATGGTCCTGTAATTTTATTGATTTCTTATTACTAATTTCTAGAATTAAATTTCCCATTAACATTAATTTAAATAAATCAAATGAAAAATTACAATGCTTCATTGCAATGAATCATTAATCATCATTAAATACAAATTTTAGGTAATCTTCAATAATCATGAATTAATAATTTTGTATTAAAAAAAAACATTGACAATAACATTAAAGAATAAAATTATAAAAATTTTCATTATAAGTAAATTAAAATAGGTTAACGAGCTTATTTATTTCACACACAACAGTACAACCCAACATCCGATTCTAAGCGCGACGGTTGTGGGTTCGATTCCCATTCCTAATTAAGATTTTTTTAAAGTTTAATTTAATACCCAATGTCTCAAAATTGGATAGACGAAAGTACAAACTGCGTATACCAAATGCCAAACGTATATTAAAATACAGGAAACTGGAATTAATTAAAATTAACGACAAAATGACACCCATAAATATAGATAATACGCATACATTTTCATATAAACAAATGTGTTACGTGTATAATACCTGAAATGTCGTTCGCAACTGTTGAACCGATCTGGACAGTGAATGAAGACATCTCACAGCCGCTAATCGTACCTAAAACAATATATTTTTTATTTTTTATGACTATCGGAAGAAAGACAAAGCGCGGCGTTGAATACCCCCAACGATTTCAAAAACGCTTGCTTATCAGTAAATTCCTCTCACCGACGGCTCATGATAAGACATTCCATTGACAATATGCACCATAAGTCCGTGTGTTTCTATTATTCTCTTCCTAATGTCCTCGTCGTTAGCTCCCAATGAGGCGAAGCATTTGAACGCGCCTTGTTTAGCTGAAGCAGACGAACAGTTCACAATGTCCGCTAGAGAGGACATTAAGTGGTTTGAAATGGCTGCTAGCCTTTGGAGAGATGTGTCTACCTGGAACATTAAAAAATATATAACGATCACAGTACAAAACAAGTTGTCATGGCGACGTCTATGTCACTTTGTACAAAAGTGTATTTGATCAAATGTGAAGAATCTAGCATTAAGAAAAAAAATTTTTTTAGTAATTATTTTCTTATCAATTATATCAAAGCTGAAAGTAGTAGTAGTACTACAAAAAATCGAGTTATATATAAATACGCGATAACTATAAATTAGACAATGGCGGCGCGGGAGTCCCACCATGTTAGATGTGCAATATGAAACATCCACGAGAGAATTCGAATCCACCTACCTCTGCTAAATAAGCTAAGGTCTCGGCCGCCGTCGCCCGAATGTCCTCCGGCATGTCTTTAGTACATAAGCGCGCGAGACACGGCAACGCACCGAAAACGATCCTGTAATATATGCATTATAAAAATTAAACATACATCTATGCAATCAATTTTATTATTTTCAAAAACTGGTTGTATGCAAAGTCGATTAACGGGTGATAATTTTTCGTGATAACGTCACTAAGAAAACATTGTCTTTGTTTGTTGCAAATTATTATACCTGAACCATTGTTTGTATTATATAATACAAGTTAAATTAAAATGACAATTTTTCGATAAATGAACATTATTTACTTGCTCTCGTCAACTCAAGCATTTTATGTTTTATTTAAGATAAGAGATTAATTACAAGTAACAATGTGAACGCTTAGATCGATCGCCTCTCTATCGTTTGCACCGCGCTCTCGCTTGCACACTCGGTTAAGGCGAAACGTGACAATGCTTAATATATAACTCACATTTATAAGTTTAACGCAATAAAAACATGAGATGTTTATTTTATTAGCGAAATAATAAAGAATAATTTTTCAACATTATAACTAGACCTTTTGCTTACGACTTGAAAATTTTAAGGTAAATGGAAATCACTGAGAATTATATATGACACTATTTGCTCCAAGTAATACTGTCATCAGATACTGTGTATTACACGAAAATCGATTAATGGGATATAATATAGCCTATATATAGTCTTTTCGATAAGTTGAATAATTTTTAACACAAATTTATTTTTACATTTCGAACCAACAGTTCCTTAGTTTAGTGATTACAAACAAACCAACTCCATAGCTTTATTATATTAATGTAGAAGTATAAGTTGTATAAAATAAATAAAATATTAGATATGAACCTGTTGTCATCAGCCGTCAAAGCTCCCGCTCGATGTATAAAAGTGAGGCATCTCGCTGCGCTCATTGCTATGGGCAAAGGTTTATCCCTCGACACTAATACTGTTAGCAATTCTGGTATTGTTTTGTCACCGTGCCTGAAAATTTTAATATTTTCTTTAGCTTCACACTGTACTCCGCATACAGTACTCCGAGTAGACAGAGGGAACCTGGTATTAAGGTTGTTATGTGACGAAACACAACACCGAGATTTGTCTTTATACTATTGAAATAAAATAAAAATAATTCACAATAGTGGGCAATAAGCCTGAAACTATCACGTTTAGAGTAACACCTTGCACACTTTACCGTAACACCTTGACAGCCTCATAATTCATCATTTATTAACAGGTATCGTGGAACAGCATTGCAGTGTTTGAATGTAAAAATTATTGCAAGTTGGATCCATATTCGGATGAATTTCTATTTTAATTATATACTCACTTAGTATTAAGCACAATTTGACAAACATTGCTATTTTCAAAGCACATTGCCGCCAACAAGTCCAAGGCAGGTAGAGCTCTTGCCAGTGGTGGGGAAGAGAACCCCCTACACACTAGAAGGGCAGCTATGGCTGTACAAGCACCTGCCGCGCATAGAGCATCTTGTTCTATTGGACCTCCACACCATATTGAGAGAATTCGAACTACACACGCTCGAGCTGTTGGTGAACCATCTCGAGCTATTTCTGTTGTAAATATGGAAATATGTAAATGTAAATTTTTTACTCCTCATTTTTTGCAGCATTATCGTCGAGAAAATGCGTGTTGAGTTGTGAAACTCAACACTGCATTGTCTTCCTTGCCAGAGCAAATAAATAAAAATTATTTATTCTTCTATGTGGGAATGTGGACACTACATAGAATATTAATTTCTTTCTTTATTTAACTTCATGTATCCTGCCTGCTCAAAGCAGGGTAAGAGGTCCTGGGAACACTCCTCTCCCCATTAAGACACTTCAGTTTCCTACTGTCTGCTGAGTTCTTGGAGCCTTATAACTAGAACTAGAAAATGAAAACATTAAATTGAATCCATAACAGTTGTATTTACAGTTGGATATGCCACAACTACATCTTTATTATAATCCAAATTACATCATATCCTGTATAAATTTATGCCCACAATCTTATGAAACGTGAAGCCACACTTTATATAACTAATATTAAGTAATAATAAATTAAATAAAACGGAATAGAATTATATATATTTTTTATCTTATTAAAATAGTGGACCATAAGTAAGCAAAGTTTATGGCTAGTCATGGAGCTATGGCAGTGGAGCAGTATTTGACTGTAAATGATGATTGTGTGTTTCTTTCCTCCTTTTAGGTAATAAGTTATTTTTGTTTCCTGTACTCATTCTTTGATTTTTTAGCAATTCTTATATGTTGTAACAAGTTTGAAAACATTTACTAATTTACATTTCAAGAAATATGTATACATACGAGTCAATCTTGTCAGCAGTCTCATATCAGCAGGCAAAGCACCAATTGGAGCTGGTGGATGTTGAAATATACTTCTTAATGCACATAAACATGCCTCTGCAAACCTTGTACCAGTCGGAACCACCCTTAATAACTCTACTAGCACTATAGTTGAACCCTGTTCTACTAATGATGTTACATTATCCTGTGTGCCCTTTGCCAATGATCCTGTATTATGATAAAGAATAGATTTATTTTAGTTATATTTTGTAGAAATATTACCACTTAGTTATTTTTTATTCCAATTATGTAGTGAACAATTGAAAATTGCAGCTTTTCTACAATTTATACTATTTATAAGAAAAACAAGTACAAAGTTCAATTACTTTTAAATAAATTATTTTCTATCTTAACAACAATATTAGACAAAGATATGATTATGTAAATACATACTATGTATCAACAATCAGGAAACAATGTCAAAAATATTTTAAATATTTCATTATAAAATAATAATAACTATACATAACTATTATAAAACCAAATTAACAAAACATACTAAATTGGCAGTTTTATTATGTTGAGGCTTAATTCTATCAATAGTATGACATTGATTTCAAAGGACAAGAAGCATGTGAATGTTTGCCAAGCATATAAGTAACTCATTTTCTGTATGAATTTGAAATATATTTTTACCTATTGTAATTGTTGCTTCAAGACGTATATTTGGATCAAGGGAATCGTCGGTCATCAGTTGAAGCAGTCTAGGAACTATTCCTTGTTGTATGACAGAACTTTTCTGCCTATTACTACCTATCACGGAATTCTTCAGAGTTATTAATGCTTCCAGTACTTTTTCAGGACTTGAAGAATACAGCTCGTCAATATAAGTACGCGAACTCTCTATATCCTTTCGGCAAAAAGTTAAGTTATAGGTTATAGGCTAAGCTCATAAATTGAAATTTAAAAAATAATAACGATATCACATTATTAATTTTTACCATAAATATAGTAAGCTGCTGCATATTTTTTGGTATCTACGCAAGTGTTGTTAAAAATACCACTAAAATTATTTCATGAAACGATTGGCGAATACGCTGTCGTTGTCAGTCGAACATCTGTCAACGGTCACGACTCATGTCTTTCATAAGGGATGTACATCCCACAGATTAAACATAGCGATTTAACATGACATTTATTTGTTGGTTTTCATCGACTTCGATCGATCGATACTTTTCGAAGCCAATTCGAAAAAAATACTTATAGTTATTATGTAATAGGGTATATTGCAATTATAATCAAATATTATTATAAAAGTAAAAATAAATATTTTTTCACTTAATTGTGCACATCACTAGTTGATACTCAACTTATAATTTACATAATTTGACGTTTGTACTTTGTCAAATGTCAACTGTGGAGAAAGTTTTGTTGTTCTTTAAACAGTTGTTTCTACACTAAATTGTGTGGTTTTCCGCACTAAAATAACACCTGGTATGTGCTCTTTAGCTTTCTTTAACAATAGCCAATTAGAATAGTATACATATAATGGCTGATTCTGGGGTGGACACTGGTAATGAAAGTAGCGATAATCCTGTTTTCGACCATTCATACTGTGTGTTAGAATTTAATCCTCCAGCAATACCAATAAATCTGGCAGGACAACCAATGCCAGTAGAGTTCTTAGATGAACCTCATGAGCACATTGGTAAGATAAAATGCTCCACAACAGCCAGACATTGCAGATTGAAGTATAGATATTCAATTTATTCTTCAAGAAACAAGAAATTACGGTTTGCAGCCTCTACTAATAATACAGATCTTGTTGAAAAGCTGCTTATATCTGGGGCGGATCCTAATTGTTCAGATGAACATAAAAGAAGTCCTTTGCATTTAGCGGCTTGCAGGGGCTATGTCGACGTAGTTAAAATGTTAATAAGACATGGAGCCAATCCTAATATTAAAGACACATTAGGGAATACACCGCTTCACTTAGCTGCGTGTACAAATCACATTCCAGTTGTGATTGAGCTACTAGATGCTGGAACTGATGTTAACTCTCATGATAAAAATGGACGCAATCCTATACAATTGGCACAAAGTAAATTGAAATTAATACAAATGAGACCAAGTGGGGCTGGACATTTTGAGGAGACTAAGCAGCTTATAAGTGAAATTTGCCTAGTAGTCGAGATGATGTTAAAATATATGAAAATTCAAAAAGCTGATGCAGGTGAATTGGAATCAGTTAGAGAAAGATTGGAAAATGTGAGTACCAGGGAACAAGTTGATTCTGAAGTACAAAACCTGCTTGACAGTCTTGATTCTCTAAAGCTAAGATAAAATGTTATATTAAAATTCCAAGACTGTTTACATAAAATAACTGCCTAAATAAGAGCTCTTAAAGTTACAAAGTCCTTTTAAAGAATTTGTGTCATCACTTTATTTTTATTGTCACTATTGACATATTTAAGATTAATTAATTGTATAAACTATAAAGAATTGTTTTAAATAATATTCTTTGTTTTTTTTTTTAATATTATTATTTTCGTCGTGGCGCAGTGGCACAAGGGTGCCACTCGCAAACGCCATGGTTGTGGGTTCGAATCCCACTCGAGGAAGTGAAATATTTTTTTACGTTTATATTTCCATTTTTCTTCGCTCTGGTGTCGAGACAAAGCGTTGCGTTGAGTTCTGCCACTGAACACGCAATGCCTCCGCAAATTCGGCATTTGACCGAGGTTCCCTCTGCCTACCCTGTTCTGTGCGGAATACAGTGTGAAGCTGAAAAAAAAAATATTGTCTTAAATTGATTTAACAAAATGCATTGTTCAACTATCTTATGGAAATAAATCTACTAATATAATTAGATTTTTATTTATTTAATTTATTTATTATGACATAGTAAAAATAATTAATCATTCTTCGCGGTCTTAAGCCCGAATTGGCTTGTATGACTGCTGCATATTTACAATAATTAAAGAAATCAAAAAAGCATACAATAATACAAATAATGTTAACAAACATAAGAAACAAAGATAAATAAATTATAACATTGGAACATTGGAAACATATAACATTGGAAATAAAAGTAAATAAATTGCTGCTTCTGTTATAAGAAAAAATAAAAATGTTTGTCTTTTCTAAATTTTATAGTATTATTTGACTTCTTTTAGTAATTAGACAACAAAAAAAAATTTCATTTTATATTTTATATTATCTATATTAATTTTATCTTAGTTTTCGGTATTTCATAAATTAGTCTTGGGGATTATATAATTTATTGTCCTTTTACGGTTTACCATAAAATAATTTGTTGTATGCATACCATTCACATGCATCTCATTGAAACAAAAACAACTAAACCAATGAATATCCATTTATTAACAATTATTATATAATATTTTTTTTATTAAAATGGAATGTTTACATCCTTTATAACATAGCATTTTTAATATCTTAAATCATGTAAACTAACAGTATAAGGAATGTATATAAAACATTTATTTTTTAATGCAAAATATTTTGTACAGAACACCAACACCATATTACCAATTTGCGCATTTTTTTGCTTTATGCTGTATCTCATATTAGCAGAGGAACAAAATGAAAATAAGTCCCCAAGTGGGAATGAAAACCACAGTGGCTATGTCCACAGTCCAATGTTGCACTACTGCAGTAAAGGGGGATCTACTTTTACACAATCTATAGTAATGAAATGTGAACATACATTAAAACCAAAAAAAATATTTTAAAGAAATTATGCATGCAAATTATAAAACTTGTGATAAATTATATTATATTTTTTATCATTAATAATACATGTATTTATAATTTGATTATAATAAAAGTAAACAAAACTTTGTAAACAACCAAAGATATAAGTTTAAAGAATTTAATAAATCATATTACATTATACATAAATGACAACTTTAGAAGTTGTTAAAAATTTAATGTGTATACTTACTAAGTAAAAATGGAGGCTATAAATGTTGTAAAGAATATGTTACTGTATTAGAAAATTCATAATATACATATATTAGGCACAGAAATATGGGGTCAACACAACTGCCCCAAGTGTAATCAAGCATAAAAAAAGCAATATTTATCACAGAAACATTATAATTAAATTAATACTGCTAAATATTAAGTAGTAATCAAACAACCCACGCCACTTATTATTATTTAAACAATTACAATCACACCCCAAAAGTAATTTAAAAGCTGCTAGCGTTTTTAATTAAAAACAGAACTTCTTACAATATTTTTGTAACACAATTTCAATTATTATCTGTATTAATATTATAAACTTTAAATAGCCACAGCTTATGGCAAGTATATGTATAATGTCACACATATGTATTTATTAACTTCACTCCGTATATCGCATATAGCAGGGTAAGCAGAGGGAAACTAGTGTGAAGACACTGTTTTCCATACAACGCAAAATTTTCGAGACAAGGCGTGTTCAGGGGCGAAATTCAACGCTACGATTTATTTTGTTACCAGAGAGAAAAATTCGTTCCCCCGAGTGGGAAAGGAACCCACATAAGTTACGTTTACATTGAGACGCTGCGCTACGACGGCCTCATTAATATTATCATTATGTATGTAAATTATTAGACGTAATAACTATTTAATGATACTTAAAACCATTGTTGTAGTGTTTAAATAAAACAATAATAACTAGATATTAAAACGATTACAAATAGATTGTGTCGCCTTTGAACGTTTCAAATGTGATGATATTCTAGGAAGTAGTTGCATAAGCTCCATTATTACAACATTATTATTTGTAATCTATAAATAACAATAATCTGCTTTTTTTTGTATAGAACAATACATTCTATATCTATCTATATACATACTTAGGATAATCTTATCTGAAACTAATTGTTGAGCCGATAAGAGAATCGATATTTTACAGTAGAAGTGTATAGCTAAATATTCAAAAATACATATTACGAAAAAAATATTTTGTATAGCGAAAAAGTAATAGGCGATAAAAATAGATTTGGATAGTTTATGCTGGCAAAAATAATATTGCTGTAAAATAATAATAATAGCAAGGCATGGCATCACACATTTTTCTACCTTATATTTCATTACTAGGCAATTATTTAAAATAATATATTATTATAAATTATCGATATAAAGAAGTATAACATGTATATTACCTAAGTAGTGATTTTGATTGTAAATACTTTGAAGCGTTAGATATAAAACAATAAACATGACTATTGAACAATTCCCTCAAAATATTTTATAGTGCAAAATATATTGGCACTGTTATATATATTATTCAACATTTTGACTAGTTATTATTATTATTATAACGTCTTACATCGAAAGAACGGATTTACTTAAATTATTATCACAATTGTAGCTGTTTTAGGGAAATCTTTCTTTTATAAATTTATATTGTTTGCCAAATGGACAGATAATCAATTACTTTGATAACAGAATAGCATAATGTATACTTATTATTCATAATTTTTTTAATCATACTTAGTTTTAATTAATTTATACGTGTGTTTGTGGCACAACCATTTCATGATATAAGAATACTATAATTATAATTTGAAACCATTTATTGCACAAAGCTTCAGCTCGGTAACTGTCTTCAAACTAAATCAGTCAAATGAGCGCTAACGTATCATACGCGAAAAAAAACGCTATTTCGTATCTGGTACTAATAAATTTACTATATTAGGAAATATTTCGGCTTGAATAGGCCCGTATTCTACGAGTTCGCCGTCTACAGTGAGATATCCGTTTGGTCCCTCTGGTACAATCCTGAAGGCGCTTACAGGAATCATTTTGATATATTCCGTGTTCATATCAGAATGATTACCTTGGCTCATTCCTATGAGAAATGAGAAGATTTGTGATCTCGATATGCCCGCTTTTATAATCAGCATCCACATAACTCCATCTGACAATTGGGAGCGGGGCGCGAATAGCAAATCTTCACCGATATAAGATTGGTACGAGATGTGAACCATAACGAACTCGCCATGCTCGTGGACCCAGTGGGAAGGCAATGTCGACATAAGTGAAGGCAAGTGCGAAGCGGGTCCGTGCATACACGCGTGTACCGGTGATCGCATTTCAGAGCCGGCACTCGTGACACTGTGGTATTCAGAGCCCCGCGTGCTGTAAAACGCGCTTCGTCTAGAATTGACGGAATACCACGAATCAACACGTTGGTGTCGTTTACCATTCACCGCGCTGGCAAACACTTCGGAATTTTCGTCGCAATCGAAGAACGCTTCAGCGTCGGGTGAATCAAGAGCACCGTCTTGACTCACACTGTGGCTGATTGTGAGAGGGTGCTTCGGTTTCGGCAAATTGCTTATATCCTTAATTTTTGCGTAACTGACGACTCCTTTGTATTTCCGCAGTCCGACCAGTCTCGCCATCGCCCAAAGCGTGAACCTTTGCCCTCCGATTGCTCGTAATCGTTCACTCTCTATATCGATATCTGATAGCAAGCCCCAGCCCACTGATAAGAAGGAAAAAAATATCTGCAAAAAATATTATTAATATTAAATTTATTGCGCACAAGGAAATTTAAACGTCGACGCCAGTTGTGCTTCAGGGACACGAGAACGTAACTGTAAACAAGACAGGTTCGATTGCTACTGGACAAAATGAAGCATTTAATATTTTCATTTCCTCGCTCTGGTAACGGCGTTCGGCGTGGCGTCAGATTCCATCACTGAACACGCAATTTCTTTAGATTTCGGCATAAAGTAAGGAACAGAAGTGTCGTAATGGGAACAGAGTATTCCCAGGTTCCTCTGCCTATCCTGCTAAAAGAATGTTTTTGACTATGTAAGACTAGCGGATTCGCAAAATACATTTATGAAATTATTTTCGATTTGGGGTTAAATTCTAATAATAAAGAGCGAAGAAATGAAAATAAGAATTTAAATAAATATTTCATTTCCTCGAGTGGCCCTACGCCACGACTGGCCTCGATGTCGGATGTTACAGAAGCATGGGAATAAGCATATCCGCACTACGCCGCGCTCCTTGTTTGTTATGACGGACGCAGTCAATTGAATAGTGTAATATCATAGCTGAAGGTGAAAAGAAATAAATTGGTGTTATCTATAACATTTAAATTATATCTAAATCGTATTAAATCTAGCACTCTAATAATAAATGTAGGTACGTGTGTACGTAATTGCTTAATCGTTATTAACCTTGTTAAATACTTAGATTATTAATGAATTTAAACATTTCAAAACAATGTTCTAATTGTTTTGGTTTTATTGCACTGTGTATATCCTTTACTTGAAGACAAAGAAAAAACAAATAAAAATTATAGTAAAACAAATCGATATTTTATGTAGGCCACCAAAAAAGCTCATTATAATAAATAAAATTTGTTATTCGAGCCCTATCCTACATATCTTAGACAAAGACTACTTCTTTGCCAATATTCAGTCTATTCACGTCTTTAAGTTATACATACACTCAAGTGCCAAAAAATAGCTGTAAAAAATGCAACCTAACATAAAAGAAATACAAATTGTGGCCAGTAACGTTTCAGTAGTTTTTTTTTTTTTACTTTAGCACAGAAACTTACTTTACTTTTAGTTTCGACTCTCACGACATCCATATGGGTAGTTTTTCCTCTCGTCAGCGCCATTGTCATCCCTGTCAAATTTTGAGGGATGTAGGGTTCACTAAAACAAAATTTATAAAAATTAGCTTGTAGTCAGTCAGTCATGTCTGACTGGGTCGAAGCGTTAATTTGTCTTTAAGCTCCAGTGCATCTTCCACATATCAGAAATATAAACAAAAATATAGACCAAAATATTCAGAACGAACCTAACGTTAAGACATTCTTAGACATTATTAAAGTAAGTTCTCGTTTTTACTATTGGAATTTTAGTGGTTTATGGAACACATCAACATGAGTTTTCTCAAACATCAATAAAGTAGTATTCCATCATAGACAATATTCACAATTAGTCGAAAAATGTAAATCGTATTCTATCATACAAGATTCGACGACTAAGAAAGGAAAAAAAAACAAAACAAAAAACCGTTATAGATTGAATACTTAAGACATTTATAAATAGTATTAATAGATAAACTTATTGACACGTTATCTTATTTACGTATATATATTCGTAATAGATATGTAGGTACATAAAACTTTATCAATCGTAAAATGCCTTTTTTATATAAATCTATCAATGTAATGGTTTATACATCCTTTACGTACAATGAAGCGAGTTAACTCTAGAATGTTGATAATTTTTTTTTAAATCTCATAAAGTATATTAATTAATAAAAAAAATTATACAAATATATTTTTACTAGGTACTGCAAGCAATATCACATTTTCAAATTGTTTTAACTTTTAATTTAACAAAACATAAAGGTTTTAAAGAAAAAGTTTTTTCTTTCACGTTTTAATTAGCACGGTGTCGCGCTAGCTAATTAACCTTGGCTGTACGATCAAACTTTATTATTGTTAAGATTGTTGTTAATCTTGGCACTCTTAAAAAAGCAAATTTGCATTTATTAGAACAAGCGATACTTCAGCGCGATGGCTGGACTGAGTATAACGTAAAGAAAAAATAACTCGCTAGTTACAAATTCATTATTGACTTCTTTCAACGTGACATATACAAATATTTTCCCATGAGACCTTAAACCTACAAAAATAAACAATGCAGTTCCTGTTTACTAAGTTTAAATTTTTTTTTAAAAAATCATTCAATTTACATAAAAATCTACGTAAACCAATCTAAATTTGTATAAGGAATAAAAAATGAAAAAGTGTGACAGTCTTTGTAAATTAAAACAAAAAAATGATTGCACAGAAGTGAAAGTATTCAGCTACCTTCAAACAAGTGGTAAAATGAGCGAGACAGAAGTATTATACGCGGTTATGAAATTGTGATATAACACCGTCAGCTGCGAAGCGTTTCCTTGTTTGATATACTTATATTATTTACCACTCTTGTTATTTTTCGATTATATTAAAACAGTAATATAATTTGCAAATATGTGAATAATACACACCAATATTTTTCATATGAAACACGAGAGTAAATCATAAAATATCAAGAGCACTTCACTTATTTCTTTTATTTTTTAAAAAGCACGTCTCCATATTGACCTAGCCTTGGCCAGGTTCGGTCAAACCACTTTTTTACATTTAACTTTATTGCGAAATATAATGTCGCTTTTACGGCTTCAGAGTGCTATTTACATTTCACCGTGGGACGAGTCCCCTTAACGTAGTCAATGTCTGTGTGCGCGTCACAGGTCAGAAAAGTAAGTCAATGTTAGTCAGTAATGTACGCAAATAAATGTCGGTTATCATAATATTTTTATAGTCAGTTGTGTCAGTACAGTACACAGTTTAAATGATTTACAAACAAAAAAACATTTTAATTCGTTTATTTACAAACAAAATTGATTCAGTCAATGATTGAGTAAGGTGCAATGTTAAACATGCGACCGCTACGCCGCGCGACCCTTGCCAGCGGATAACCTCGACATGAACTAGATACATTAAACCAATAAATGGAATATTATCATTTAGTTATTTATTATCATTGAATTTAAATGTGCATATTTACTAATCAAGAATAAAAAAGACGCACCAAGTATTGTGAGTTTAATTCACTCTCAAATAATAATATTTATAGTTTATACATGTGTTTATTTGCCCAATAGGGTATCCAGAGGCCCAAGTAGAAGTTCCCCTGCGCCACGAAGCGATGGCCTCATTAAACATAAATCGTACACATTTATAGTAGAGTTAACTTAAGAAAACATTAACCGATAGGTAAAGATACGCAGTAAAACTTAATGATGCATTTATTACCTATTTACTTTCATTTCTATGTTAGCCGTTTTATTATCAGTTTCACGCTGTATAATGCATTTAGCAGGGTAGACAGAGGAAACCTAACTTGTTAACTTTCCATACTTTCCGTCGAATTTTTCCAGGTTACGGTTATTTATATATATATAGTCAAGCAGTATTTGGAGCAATTACAAATTAAATATCTGTAAATTTCTATGAACAAGTCAAGGCAAGTAACCTATTTGAATCTATTAATGCTATTTAAGACGTAGTAAAATTTGTTTCAATTTAATTTTTTTGCCAAAGCAATTTGTATATTATTTTCCTCATATTTTGAATTTCTGATGATGAAGGTGACTTTTTTGTAGAATAATACAAAATCCCTACAGTGTGCGCTCCTAAATATAATTAAGAAATATGATAAGAAAATTTGATATAATAATAAGGTAAAAAAAGATACGGGCCAAGTGCCTGTACTAATGAAGTAATTAATAAAAAAAAACCGGACAAGCGCGAGTTGGGTTCGCCCACTGAGGTCACAGAGTACCTCCAGAATTCGGCGGAAAATGGAGAATGGAGAGTTAACACTAGGTTCCCTCAGCATCGGGTACAATTAAGGACACGGACAGGGCACAAGGATGCAGCGGGAAGCGTTTTTTTTCATACACAATATGTATTGCAAATACATAAATAAAGACGTAATGATATAAATAAAAAAAATCTTTTGCAGTGCCTGTGACCAACGAACAACGAAGCTTTGTTGTTTAGGTTAATTATTTATTTGCCCGAGTAACAATTAATAATAACACTTTTTCCATTATTCTTTGTATTTGTTATGAGTCACGATTTGAATAACAAGACACGATATATTCAAAGGAGATTACGTATGTTTTAAGCCTAGAAAATCTTTGTTCGACAATTTCCTTTATCAGTTTCGGGTATTTCATATCAATATCAGTACATGGTATTAGAGGCCAATCAACAATCAACGCAACAGGATGTGGGATCGATACCCATTCGAAGTGGCTAACATACTATGTGCGGGATACATCGTGACGCTAAAAAATAAATGTACCGGAAATTATGCTATTTAAAGTTGGTTGTATTGAAAAAATCCAGTAAAAATGTATATTAAAACATCGTTATTTTATAAATATGCTCTTTACATATTATAACAATCGTATAATCTGTACTATTTATTTAATTCTAATAAACTGCCAACCATACGTTTCGTTAATTATTTTACTTTTTTTTTTTCTTTTTGGTTGATCAATTTAAATTGACTTTTCTTACAAACAATAACATATTAATTACTTTTATTGTACCGCAAGAGATGTGTGTATCAAATTAAATGTAATAATAACATTATCCTCTTTTTCCTAACAATAATAGTGCGAGGAAGGAAGTAAACAAGGAAAACAGTGTAAAAAGAAAATTTTTTGCAAAGTCATATATACGCCTAATGTTTTGTGTTAATTCTCAGAACTTTGCAAGTGGAGAAAAGTAGAAAAGGCCATCGACTTAAGCATTTTTTTGATAATAATAACACAATTAAGTATAAACATTATATATTACATAAAAATAAATGAAAACCCTTTAGGGTAAAAATTTTTCAAAATCCCTTTTTAGTGGGTGTCCACATTACAAAAATAATCATCTGTCCAAATTTCACGTTTCTAAGCACAGCGGTTACGGCTGTTCGTGCGTCTTACCTCAGTGGGAACTCCTTTTATATAATATATATAGATAAATAAATATTTATTTTTAATAATACGATTAAAATACCTGCCAAGTATTAAAGAGACATTTTTATGGGTTTTTTTTTGGTTTACACTCATTTAAAATATATATAATATGTATTTGTTTGTTATAAAATCAGATTTGCTATTTCATTAATAAATGATTGCGCAACTCCAGTCTCTTAGGTACTTGTTAGACATAGAAGCCTTGTGGATCACTTACAATATATTTGTTTTTCATTTATTAAACGTGTCGCTAGTTTAGCAAGTTTTATATATATATGTCTTATTTAAAGTGTACTGAGCAATACTGAAACAATACAACGTATTATGTATTAACATTTATAATATCAAAGTTAGTTTCCAATTTGTAATATATATATCTATTAAACAAAACTATTATAATTAAACTTGTTCCTATAATGTGGGTCTTTAATGACATATACATTTGGATACAATAAACAGGTTTTAATAATAAAAAGTTAATAACATGTGGATTTTCAAACTCAATGCAAAAAAGAAGTTATTTTCAGATTTATCTAAGTTTCATTTTCTTTCCCTTTTGAATCGTCTACCATCGAATATATTATATTATACTTGGCCTATAGATACTTCCTATAACAAAAATATAGCATGGTTTTCTTTCTATACGTAACAGACGAGTCTATTGTTCTAGTGTGTGAAAACAGTGACGAGGACCATGTTTTACATTTCGCTTTAGTTACCTATAAGACAATGACGGTTGTGAAGAAGTAAAATAAAATGCTTTTTGCTATACATATTTAAATCCGTGTACAACGTATCATTTTGTGTAAAATAATTGACTGAATTGACAATAAACAATACAATAAAATAGTTTCTCTATAGAGACAAGCCATAGATATCACTAACAAACAAAACAAAATAGAGTAAATATGGTATAAAAACACCGAGAAAAAATTTAAATTACATTATGGCGTAGCTTGAAGAATATTTTTTATGTCGTTCATGTTACGAACAAGAATTTACGAAAAATATAAAACCGAAAATTATTAGCATTTTATATTTAAAATACTACGAATACGTAGTAACGCTAGGTACTCTACCTTCTCTCGCTTACGGGATAAAATTGGGAGAAAAATATTAGTTATCCTACATATTTAATACAAGATATATCTTAAAAAAATTAATTAATTTTGATTACCGAGAAATAGAAATATAGAATCAATAACTTACGAACAAAAATATACAATTTTTAAATAAATAACAACACGTTCTCTCTATGTATTATGAAGTTAAGTAAAAAAAAACACACACATATTTACACGCTTATCTGAAATTTATATTCAGTCATTTATAGTCTACAGGTTTGTTATAAGCAAACAACTATTCACAATCAGCCAAGTTAAGTGACTGTAATAATGTTATACATACTTAAATTAAATAAATATGAAGTAGAGGCTGGTATTAACTACTAGAAAAGACTGAGTGTCTAACTTTTTAGATTAAACCTTATATAATAAATACTTATATATATTGAAGTTAAGTAAAGTTGAAATAAAAATGTACTACAAAATTTTTATATTCATATCTGTTCCATTACTAATGAGATCTTGATACTACTCTTACCCAGCATTTGTTACTGATGAGAGATTATAATGAAAAAAAAAAAAAATGTGAATAAAAATTGCTGCTATTTCAATTTGTTCAGTATTCTTTTTTGTATTTTTTACTTATTTATTAGATACACTAGTGATCATAACATTACATAGTGACAAAGAAATAAAACTTAAGACTAAGTGCACTATCTTTTAAAGTGGATACAGCCTGCTATTTTTAAATCTTATTGTATTATATATTATGCAAAATTCAATACATAAGAATACCACATATAATATATAAAAACTTTAGTAGTTATCGTTTTCATATTATAATTTTTGTGTAATATGAAGTTATATTTTAAATATTTTCATATACAAGTGTTTAAAATATTACAACTCTACAAACATGTGAAACATAATTACACGCTTTTTGCATGTCCTTGACAAGACATTGTTGGACATTTAAAAATCTTATGAATTATATTTAAATTTATCTTGTACATACATGGAGGCTGTCATGCATTTTTTTATTTCAAGCATGATGGTGGGATTTATATACTCAAGAGAATATTTTAATTGTTTTCATTTCCCAGCTCTGCAGACAGTGCGCGGAAGTTCAGTTCTGTCACTCAACATGCAATGTCTCGAAAATGAAGTGAAAACAGTGTCTTAAAGTTGGTACTAAAAAAGGGTACCCGGTCTATTCTGCTGCAGGAAAAAGCATGAAGTTGCTATGCTTTATATACTCTTTTTTTTACATCAAAGAAACCTGCAACTGCTACATCGGGGGATTAAGCTTCAAGGGATTAAAGTCATTGATGGTTTACCCCCATTAGCATAAAAGTTTAATTTTTTTATATAAAGCCAATTTACTATTCATCATATGAGGCTGTTGTGGCTCAGCGGCACAAGTGACTGTAATGCAATGGTTGTGGGTTCGACCCCCACTCAAGGAAGTGAAATATATATTTATGTTTATATTTCCATTTCTTTGCTCTGGTGTAGAGGCAAACGGCGGCGTTGAGTTCTGCCACTCAGGGAACAGATTAAGTCAGGGCAGATTTTAAGTTTGACACCAACTTTGAACTCTCTACTCTGATAAGACCACTCAACTCACAATGTCTGTTATTCAGGCAGAAAACAAATGAGTGTCTTACACTAGATTATCTCAACCTATCATAATATCTCATCCTAATAATTATATCAAGTGTATTAAAATAATTATTATATAGTAAATAATTGGATTTCTGAGAAATTTAGATACAGAATTTGTATTAATTTACAAGTTTTATTTCATTAAAGTGGTAAGAAAAAATGTGATCACATTCATGTAGCTTCGCTCAATTTAAAACTACAATTTCAAGTAATCATAGGATATTATGCTGCATCATGCAGATTATGAGATACATTTCATAATGGTACCTAAAAATTTGTATATATATGTACACACACTTAAAACAGACATAAAAGCTATAAGGCTAAAATTATCTTGTAAACGTGTGTAACATATAAAAATTCATTGAAAATAAAATATCAAAGTAAAATAATGTTTATATTTTTTTAGAATCACACTGTAACCTACACACAGTAGAGTAGGCAGAGAGAACCCAGTGTTAAGACACTACATTGCCCATTTTTCGCCAGAATTTGGAGGCATTGCGTGTTGAGTGGCGTTGCTCAACGCCGCGGTGTGCCTCGATACTTGAGGAAAAAAATGAAAATATGTATTAAATATCTTGTTTCCTCCAGTGCAGATCGAACTCATAAACTATCGCGTGATCAGTCTTACGTGTGTATCGATATTATACGTCTATAAAAATATGGATAATTTACTTACTTATAATGATGGCAGATAGTCCTAGCCAGGCCATTGCCCGAGCCACAGGGCATTATAGCTAATGGCACTTCAGCAAGAGCTTGTTGCCAGTCCAGCCGCTCAAACATTCCGTTGAGAATTTCAAAAAGAACTCCATCACCGCCAACCGCTACAATACCGCGCCAGGCATAAACGTTTCTTGTGCGCACAAATTCACGAGCATACTGAGCATATTTTGTTATGTGAAGATCGTAAGGAGTTTCGGCTTCTTGAAGAATAGGCGCCGCTTTAGTTTGAAACAATTCTCTAGCTTTTCCAGGACCCGACTTTGGATTTAAAAGTATTAATATTTTTTTTTCATTTACAGGTAAGGTATATGATATCGGCTGGTCTGCCAATAAACATTTTATTGTAGTCCTCCACTTTTGTGCTTCCCTATTATTGTCTTCGTATTTGTCGTAAGACCTGAATCGCAATGTTATTGTTGTTCTCTCTCGTTTCAGGCTACGGCGGCTGCGCTTTAAATTGTAAGCATAAATGTATAGATACGCACTGATATCGCTTTCATCAAGGTCGCCACTGTTTTCATCTACCACCTTAAGTTGTTGATGTCCAACAAAGGAACTGCAGACACAAGAGCCTCCTCCGACACGCCGCCTTTTGCTTCTCATACATTTACTACCAATGATATCTTTCAGAAGTATCGTTTGTTCTCTTGAACTATTATCGGTTTCTTTAATTAATGACAATCCATTCGACGTAAGTCTGACACGAAATACAGACTTCTTCTTAGAGAGAATATAAAATGTTTCTTCGAGATAAACATGATCTTTTGAGTCGGCATTTTCATCACTTTTGACATTAAACACGTCCTTACTCTGCTTTAGTTCCGCCATAACTGCCGGAATCAAGGTCATTCAACTGCAAACCTGCCCTAGTATTTACTAAGACAATAACAATTATGTTTTTTGTAATTACCTTTATATTATTGAGAAATTATTTATTTAAATATACATAGTAAAATTAAAATTATTAAAACAAATTTAGAAAGTGATTATCGCCGGTAGCCAATAATTTATATATACACAATTTCAGAACATACTTGTAAGTTACGTACATATTTACCAAACGTCAAACTGACGTTTACACAATTGAATATGACATAGGGTTTCACGTTTTAGCTTTTAAATTATAAAAATTAACTTAAAGTTTTATATATTATTTATTATTATATTTTGTTATTTTTCTATTTATTCAATAATAAAAATGAAACATAAAATTTTAGAACTTTATAGTGGAATCGGTGGCATGCATTGTGCATGGAATGGTACTTGGAATTTCATATCTATTAACAAAAAAATGATATATTCAAGTAATAAATATTTTACTTATTTTATTACAGAATCCGGCTTAAAAGGTGAAATAACGATGGCCGTTGATGTTAATAATGTAGCAAACGAAGTTTATAAACACAATTTTCCTGGTACTCATTTAATAAACAGAAATATTCAGTCTTTAACTGTAAAGGAAATTAGCGAACTTGATGTTGATACTGTTCTTATGTCACCACCATGTCAACCATTTTCTAGAAATGGAAAATATCTAGATGAAAATGATCCAAGAACAAATTCCTTTATATATTTTATAGACCTGCTGGGACACTTGGAAAAAATTAACTATATATTAATGGAAAATGTTAAAGGATTTGAATGTTCTACAGTAAGGAATTTATTTGTAAAAAAATTAAAAGAATGTAATTTTGACTACCAAGAATATCTTTTAAACCCCATTAGTGTTGGTATACCCAACTCTAGACTGCGGTATTACTGTTTGGCTAGAAGAAATGTTTTTAAGTGGGATTCAAAAGAAAATGAAGAAATTGTAAGGACTTCACACAATTTATTAGTACTACTATTTGTTGTAATTTTTAAAGTAATAATAATTTGCTTTATTTTTAGATAAAATGCTTGCCAAAAAATTACAGTGAACCTTTCACTTTAAAGGAAATTATTCAAAACAATGTTCCAGATACATTTTATGTGAGCGACAAAGTGTTAAAATGGGCAAATGTATTGGATATTTGTTATAAGGACTCAAAAAGATCCTGTTGTTTCACTAAAGCTTATACACATTATGTTGAAGGCACTGGTTCTGTGTACACTGATTTACCACCAGAAGAAATAAGTGATTATTTTAAAGAAGCCAACACACACAGAGTTGGAAGTGAAGAATTTATTAGTTCTATAAAAAACATGAAATTAAGATTTTTTACTCCCACTGAAGTTTCATCTCTAATGGCATTTCCACAATATTATTCATTCCCTGACAGTATTACATTAAAACAATGTTACAGACTACTAGGAAACAGTGTTAATGTTAAAGTAATTAGCGAACTTCTTAAAATACTATTTGATCAGTATTAATTGAAAACCACTGCTGCCTCTTGTACATTGTTGAATATATTTTTTTATATAAATATTATTTGTTTTTATTTTTGAAATATATTTTTTATCTACTTATCTTAATATATTACATCCGTAAATAACAAATATTTTAAATTAAGATATATTTCAAATGGAGCCATTACTTAATACTTGGCGAGCTCTTCTCTTAGCTCTGTGATTGAGGACTCTCAATCTTAACATGACAGCTAAAGATGAAGCCATTCCAATTACAAAAGACCAGATGGTAAATTTCCAGTATGCTCTTTCTTCCAAAAAAGCAACTCGATCACAACTGAAATAGAAATAAAAATGTTTATAAAGTATAGTTGATTAATCATATTATGTATATTCATTTCAACATATTTCATTTTAAATATTTCCATTGCATTCGATATATTTGATTTATATTGTCA